>JASDQU010437370.1:54214-66305 GCA_032191745.1 Picea mariana | reverse complement strand
TTTTGTTTAATAAAAACAGGGTAATCTCATATAGAATGAACATCTTTAGAAATTATTCACATAACCAAATCAAATATAATAATGTTGATGTTTTTACATGGTTAAAACCCTCGAAGAGGGAAACAATCCAACTTTATTTCAAAAATATTTTAAAAGAAAGATTCTCACAATCGATTATCAACAAATGAACCTCCATGCTCTTTAAATATAGATCCTGGACCAATTAAATAAAGTTAACAACAATATATAATTGTTGTTAACTTTATGATCAATTTACCAATATCATTCAACAAGTGCAGAATAAATAAACCATGAACAATGAGCAATCATACACATACAAAGTACACCAATATTTTTACATTGAAACCCATTGCGAGAGAAAACCACACAATTTTTTTTCTTATATGTCTTTAAGAATTACATTCATTGGAAGCACCAACTTCCTTTGTTTTCCTACTGCAACTATAAGGAGGCTCCAAACCCCTATATTTTTAGACTACAACCTGAGGGAAGCTCCAACTCCTCAATTTTCTAGCTCCAACCAGAAGGAGGCTACAACCCCCTATGTTCTTCGGCTACAACCGGAAGGTGGATACAACCAGCTATCCTTGACCCATCCAACCGCCCTGAAATATAAGTATCAAAAAACTGATGAAACCACTGCCACACTGTCACTATGAAATATACCATTGTAAACCTATACCAATATGTGCCAACAACTTGTAACCAACATGTACCAATAATCTATAGTCAACCTGAACCAATGACCTGCAATCAACCTGTACCAATAAACAGTACCAACATATACCAAGAATTAGTACTAATAATCTCCTCAATAGATCATATCTGATAACATAGATATCATACCCAATATCACAAGAATATCACTCAAACCATGTGCATCTATGTCTCTCTAATCATGTGCCATACATGTGTATACAAACATAATCATGTGTAATATACCCTCACATGGACTAGACATCAAACCCTCACTAATATGCAGCCTAAAACTAAACCAACAACTTCAACAATACATCACAACCCAAAACCCTCAACCATGTACCAAGAAATACATGATATGTCTCAAAACTCAACCCAACAAGATGTACAAATAATAAATACCAGACATAACAACATTGTATTTCTGTAGATCTAGCTCATACAGTAAGTGTCATACAACCAATAGACGCTCTAGGGAAAATCCTCAAACTCCCATAACCATATCTCACGTAGACAACAATATCCAACTACACATAAGAATATGCCATACCTTTTGACCCTGTAGATAGATTTGTTGTACCTGATCACTATATAACTTCCTGGGAGCTTTCATTCAAACTATAGGGACTTGGCATCCACATCCACTCAAGATTTCATGATATTTTCAGATGTACGCACCCTGCCCTTCTACAACCTACATATGTACTCTACCTCCTCCACTACAACCCGCGTATGTATGCTACCTCCTCCACTGCAACCCGCATACACCTCAGAAACTAGGGTTTTTCTGAAACTATGACACTTTCACCGTCAACCCTCCTTTGCTATCTCAGACTTGCATAACTTCAGTTGTATCAATGATTACCTGTAATAAAATTTTCACAAAATAATAGATATTCAATGTGCTCAATAGGTGCTAATAGGAGACCCTTGCTCTCTCATTTGTATTCTCCAGGTAGCTTCCTCTAGGGGTTATCGTGTAACTTTTTTACTCGACTTCCTTCTTTTAGGACTAACCCACTTCTAACTTCTTTTTCCACTTACAACCACTTTATCCACAAATAATAATCTCACCACTTCTAGTTGCAACTAATTTATTTTTGATTATTTTCTTTTTACAACAACTTAACTCATTATTAACTCCTAGTTACAACCACTTTGACTAGTAAACTTCTTCTAGGAGATTCTAGAATAAATTGATTTCTTTGACCTTCTAGGGGATTCTAGATAACTCATGAGGGTTCTCCAAATTAGCTAAGCCATAACTCCTCAACTGTGAGAAACTATGTGATGTACCACATAACACCGGAAATGGAACGACATATATTACCCATTTAGAATAGTCTCACTTGCAAATTCATTCATCCACATTACATTATTCCTCAACCAAATTTGGGTTCCTTAACCACAGTACTAGGGATACCATAATTTGCTATTGGACTTGCTTCAAGGGTTGACATCAATGACAACCAACCCAATTAATCAACAATATTACATTCATTAATAGAATCAGAGTTAAATTATATTACTGTGTTTCTTGCAATATCTCTGTTTGTTTCTTTGCTATATCTCTTCCTTCATTTCATTCTCAACATAATCTGGATAATTGTATCCCAAACAGAATTGTACCCTAGATATGCCGAAGTATCCTTTTTCTTCTTTCTAATGTCTTTCAAGGGTGTTTTCATATACCATGATACAAGACTAAAACTAAAGGAAATATCGGGATGCTTATGAGTGATATATAAGAGGCTACCAACTAATTAAAGGTACAAAAAGGGAGAAGGAACTTGTTTAGAATATCCCATTTGAAAGGAGAAAATAAGTCCACATGCATACTTAGACTAGGAAAGGAAAATTCCTTCCTTAGTTTGCAATACTTGGAGGCTTAGGAAATAATGCAAATAGTCTTTAAGTCTATCATTTCAAATTTATTTTTAAGGTTGGATTTCACATGGGTTAAAAGTTTAGGATCACAACCAATGAGGATAAGGTCATCAAAGTAAAGAAAAAGTATTATGGAACAGGTTCCTACTGTATTGGTATATACATTAGGGTTATAATGACATCTAGAAAATACGGTGTCAAGAAGAAAGATTTCCATTTTAGCATACAGAGCTCAACGAGATTTATGAATACCATCAAGAGATTTATTAAGGTGGAAAATAAGGTTGGAGTCATTCAAAACACAACTAGGAGTTTGTTCAATGTAGATTTATTCTTGTAGGTCCCCATGCAAGAAGGAAACGTTAACATCCATTTGATGGACCTCCCATATATGCGATACATGAAGAGCTAGGACAAGGTGTATGGAATTCATTTTGTCTACAGTGGAAAATGTTTTATTGTAGTTAATTCCTTCAACTCGAGAGAATCCTTTCACAACTAGTTCAACCTTATGTATTTCAACACTTCCAACATATGCATACTTAGTTTTATACAACCATTTACATCTAAAAGTTTTCTTCCTTTCGAAAGAAGTATAAGATTCTAAGTATCATTTTCCATTAAGGAATGATATTACTAATTAACTGTTGTGTCCCAATTTGGATGGCCAAAATCTTCTACAAATGTATCTGGATCATGAGTCTCTGAAACTTGAGACAAAAGAGAGGAGGTTCACTGGAAATATGAACATGTTTGACACTAATCTGAACGATCATCAACAATATCACCATTTTTTATTCGTGTTGAATGGATCCATTTTGGAAGCGCTAGTGTTGGTGTAGGATCATGTTCAATGGACTCATTTAGAGGAAGGTAAGTAGGAGGAGGTGGATTTTCATCCTCACTATCATCTTCTGAAGAAGAAAGTAGAATAAGACTGGAATATGGTACAAATGTTGAAGATGGATTGTAGGTTGAAGATGGCACAAATGCAAACTTAGGCTTGTAGGCCAAGATATTTTCATCAGATTTAACATCTCTTATAATAATCATTTCATTCAAAGGAGGTTGAATCGGTCAGTAACCTTTGACATCTTCAAAACATCCAACAAAAATGCCCTTCTCATTTTTAGGTTGTAATGCATTCCTTTTTTCATTAGGAATGTGAGCCCATGCTTCACTACCAAATACAGATTAGTGGTTTACATATGGCTTAATTTTAGTCCACGCTTTTTGCGGTGTTATTATTTTTAAATACTTTGTGGGAGTGTGATTTACTATGTAATTTTTAGAATTGGTGGCTTCCACCCAATAATAAAAACTTAATCCCTTAGATTAGATCATATGATTTACCATTTCCTTTAATGTGTGACTCTTTCTCTCAAAAACACTATTTTTTGGTGGTGTATATGGAACAATATGTTGCATTTGAATGCCGTGTGCAATGAAATAGGTTATACATTTTGTATTTAGATATTTGTTTTCATTATATATTCTTAACTTTTGTAGTTGATGTCCATATTGTTTTTCTACAAGGGCCTTGTAGGACAAAAACATGTCAAAAATATCACTCTTAATTTTATGAAATAAAACCAAGTGCATCTAGAGAAGTCATGAATGAAACTTACGAAGTACTTGCACCTAGAGAAAGAAGGAGAAGAAAGAGGACCGCACAAATCACTATGAAAAAGTTGCAAATGGGTCGAGGTGTGATATGAGGCACATTTTTCAAATTTTTCTCAATGATATTTGTCAAGAACACAACAAGCAAAAACACTGTCTCTACAAGAAACGAGAGAAAAACGAGTCATCATATTTTGATTATGTATTGTTATAACATCATTTTCCACTACATATGCATTGATGCCCTAGTGGCTTGATTCATTTACCCTTTCCCTACTTGTAGACTCAATCCCCCTTTAGTCCTCCTCAAAAATCACTAAAAAACCCATGTTTTGAGATGTACGTTCCATATCAGTTTTGTAGCTCGTGTAAATATGCATGTTTCCCTTTATTATCCCACATATATAATTTTTCTAAATTTTGGGCAGGCTTTACGAGTTCCTTTGGTTCCCAACCCCTATTACCCGTGGATAAATACTATAACCACTTGTTTGGAGTATAAAAATGATCCAAGGGGTAAAGGAGAGATCATGATGCAATTTAGAACCATTATGATAGCGATTTATTTCTTACTATGCAAGCCCCTTATCACATTTCCCTAAATTATCCCCTTTAGATATATGGAAACCAATGTTTCCAATAATGTTTCCAACTGTAATGTTTTTTCTCACTGTCTTCTCAGAAAGAGACCATCTCTCTTTCTTGGACATGTTTGAAAAAAGGAGTTAGAGGTTGAGTTGATCATCATTGGCCTAGGTGGAGGGACCTAGATTCCAGTTCCAGAGCAAAGCCACATTGGTTACAACTTGTAACTATCCTTGAGTCTGTTGTTTATTAATAAATATCTCTCTTTCTCATCCCATTTCATGTTTTAACTTATGTTTATTACATTTGAGTATTTAAATCGCTATAACGCTAATGGTTTTGATTTAAATCATCTTATGGGAAAATAAATTATCTTGTAACTACTTATTTGTAGTTGTCTTCTTCATTGTGTTTAAGTGGTTGAAGGAATTGTTGGAGCAGAACACTAGAGCAAGAGTTTCAATTGAGGGATCTTCATCAAACGTTTGGAACCGGGTTTGTCTCCTACTTTCTTGTCAAAATTTAGGTATATAGTTAGTTACATTTTATTTGATTTCATTGTGGGATGGAGTGTGGTCTTTTGGTCATTGCTCTGTTGTGGTGGTAACCCAAAACCATAGAAAAAATTTCTCCGTCAACAGAATTGACGACCATAATGGGGAAAATATCTTGTTGGGTTAGTTTAGGGTGCTTACTTGTTTCTTTTTATTTGTTTAATACTGATTTTAGGCTTTCTTTTTGTCTCTTCCTTTTCAATTAATGTTTCATCTAACCTTAGCCTTCATTTGCAGGCTTTGGATCTAGATTTTTTCAAGATTTTCTAGGTTTTTTGGTTTATATACATGTTTTAAGTGATAATAGAAGCATACATACACACCCTATAGAAGTCTTAGGTTCATATATGCTCCCTAGAACGATGACATGTGTGTATAGCTTTGCAATTGTTTTTTGGAATTCTGGGTCATATACACTTCCTGTAGAAAGATTAGGTGCATACATACACACCCCATAAAAGGATTAGGTGTGCATGTAGCCTCGTATATGCTCCCTACAGTAGGGAAAAAGGTGTATGGCTTATGTGAGGTGATTTTTCCCTCTATTTTTTAGACTTTTAAAGCCATGTTTTTTCTTTTTGGACTCTTTTGGTTTCTGAAACATCTTGTTGGCTATAGAAAGTTATTAAAGTATTAAAATTGAAAATAAAACAAAGATTGTTTATGCTTCCTTGGGTTCTTTAAGTTTTTCTTGAATTGCATAATTATAAGACAAGTCAAGTGTTCTTAGGGTTTTGGTTTCTTAATTGTTGTTGTGATCATATATGAAACTTGAGTTTGTATCTGATTCCAATACTCTTCTTTTGTTCTTTCCTTTGTTTTTTCAAACATAAAAACATTTTTTTTTCTTTTATAATCTTTTGTTTAGTTTTTTCTTTAGTAGAAAAAAGAAGAAAACGAAAAAAAAAAATGGTTTGTTGTTAGGTAGGTCCCTTTCTTTCCATTGCACTATTTTTTCATTCATATTTGAAAGAGAAAAATATAATAGTATAGGAATTTGTTTTTCTTCTCATCTTGAAAGTATTTCAAAGAAAAAAACGAACAAATAACACTATTTTGTTTGCTTCTTTTGCTTTTCTCGTAATTTAGGAAAAGGTTACATTGTGCATTTTGCATCGGAAATAGAAAAGATTGCATTTCAAGGTTTGAAAGATTTTTCATGCATTTTTCTTTCTTAAAACGCTTTTTCATTTTAGAATTAGTGTGAAGTTTCATTTTCCAGTGTTCTTATAAGTTTCATTTTGCAAGAGTCTCAAACAACATTAGTTGCACTTCTGTAGTCTTTAACAGTCGCTTAAAATAAATGTTAAATTAAAATTTACTAGACTTTTTGTTTATAGGGTTCATCAACTAGTCTAGGCTAGGACCTTCAAACAAGCTGGAGAATAAACTCTCCAAGGTCGTTTAACTTAACACAGGAGTCTGACTTAGGGAGTGTTAGAATATAACTTTTGTATAGGTGTGGCTAGGAAACTCTTCTAACACAAGAGTTAAACATAAGGTTACATGAGGGTGAGTGGCAGAGTTTACCCCTCCAATACTTGTCCAAGCGTTTGCAGATTGTTGTGTATATGCGGATTTCTTGAGTACCATTGGGCCCTTTGTAGTGACGATGATTTTGGAGCTTTGGGATTAGCTACCATGTCCTTACATACAATCCTGACTATCAAATGTTCCCTCAGACGTTGAATGCAAGTTGGTAAATTTAGTTTCCATTCCTAGGTATCTCAGAGTTGACTGCAAGGGGATTCTCACAGTACCTAAGGCATATGTTGTATCACACTTTCAATATCCCTATAGCATGGTGCCCCACAAAGCAAGGATTACTTGCATTGGGAAGGGTTGTTATGTGGAGGTTAGGGTAACTACTTCTCACTCATTTGTTCACTAGTATTGGGACGTAATCAACCTATGCTAGTTTTCGAAAGGTACCTTTTCCACTTTTTCATTACTTTGGACTTAGGACCTAATCCACCTAGACTGCAGTTTTGGAGAATTTCTTTGTTTGCAACGTTTCTCATAGGAATTTTTAGGGGATTTATACTTTGTGTAGTTGGCGATAGGTTGTCTTTATAGCGTCGTGTTGACAGGTCCAAATGGCTTGTCAAAAAGTTAAGGGAGTGTGCATGATGGAAATCCCCAATTAGTTAGATAGCAAGGAGCATATCCATGAGTTAAATAATACTTCATTTCTACTCTGGATTTATGAGTGGAACTAAATGAATAACAAACAGATTACAATAACATAAGGATATGGAGAACAAGAACAGATATCCAACGAACAATAACTTCTATTGAATAAATAAAATAGGATGAAACTGTAAAACTGCAGAATTGAAAACAACTTGCTCGAATGGTGGTAGTTATATCTGAGAAGAGATGTGGTTGCTATGCGCATCCGTCTGAGAAAAATGATTACAATGAGGCTCCAAAGTGTTTTTTAACATTACTCATGAATTCCTGAACCCTAGACATCCAAAAACCTAACCCTAGGAGATGAAGCACCAAAAGTTATGTGGGCCCCGATGGGTAAGTTGGTACTTCAACTTCCTGGGGTTGTAACTTTTGCATAAGACCTCTATTTTAGGCGCATGATAGCTCATTGGAAATGTATTTTCGAGAAATACACATTATGTCGTCAAACTCTTACTTTGTCTATAGTTTGACTGTGGCAAGCCAAAAAACATTGTTTAGGGCCCCAAAACGACCCTAGAAGTACAGAAAGATGTACTGACATAAAAAATTCCAAATTAATCCAGTTGGATTAGGTGGGAGGACACTAATCTCCACCTGGAAGCTATATAGGGATTCATACAACCCCGGAAGTGTAGATCCCACAATTACAAAGAATTACAGAAGAATGTACTGAACTAAAAATTGTCAAGAGGAGCCATTTGGAATAGGTGGGTGGCCACCAATATCCACTTGGATCAATTTCATAGTGCCATGAGTCTAAGGTGATAGGGTCGTAATAGATTTTTTATTTGATCATAGTCCCCTCTTCATATAGTTTCTCATCACTGTTAACACCTCCTTCTGAATCAACAATAAGCTTACACAACCCTTGTCCTTTCACAATTTTCGCAGGTTTAATTTCTGAATCGTACTCTTGAAGGGTTGTCATCCAATTAGCCCTTTTATCCCTTAGGTATTTTTATACAAGTAGGTTCCTAACTATAGGGTAACGTACTATCACTTTATTTTTGGACTTCTGTTGGTAAGGTCTAAAATATTTTACTGCCTTGAAGACAACATAAGCTTGTTTATCTATTGAAGGGTAGTCAAGTTTCGTTCTCTGTAATCCATAGCTCATAAAATGAACTTGCATAAAATGTAACCTCTAAATAACAAAATATTTGTGTGCATGTAATACCTTATATACCACCTATGTCTCACAATTGTTATGCATGTGGGAAGATTCATAATACATAAACAATTAGGAGAATATTAATGTGAAACCAAATATCAATCATGAGATATGCCACTATAGAAAGAGATAGAGAGGGGGATTGAAGAGAGAGTTAGGCGGGGAGGGGGGTGTTTAGGAAAGCAATATAGAATGAATCCCCAATAATAAGGCATCTTAGCAATTATTGCAAACATCTCATAGATAGAAAACACAAGCTAAAAAGGACCTACAAGACATGCGACCAAAGGTCAATAATATTAGCATTGAAGCAAGGAAAGATATTATTACATTAATGTAACACCCTGTTTCCCCCATATTGTAAATATAATTGGACTGGCCAAGGACTATGGCAAAACTCATAAGTATGAATATGTGATGTAAATGGACCTGCAAGAGGAGGTCAACGAATGTAAATGACAGTTTGAATTTATGGCAGAATTGCTGAGAGGGGATGTGTGGAAAAGAGACCACGATGGTGGTGGAGGGCACCTTGAAAGAGGGGCGTTAACTTCCACCAAGAATTAAAACACCGTATTTGGACTCCACTAGCCCGGAGAACCAAAAGCGACTCGCTAGCCTTGAATTTAATGCCTTGCAGGCCGGTAGGTTGATGGCTTGATGAGGGATGGGGAGGTGAATCGCCCATCCGTAGAGCCATCATGAACGACCAGCGCAAGGGTAATCGAGCCACACGCGACCTCGAGAGAGGATAATGCGTACGACTGAAACGATTGAAGGGGGCGGACGCGAGGGGAACTCTGGCAGCTCTATGCAGAGTGAGTGATCGCAGAGAGGAGGGGATTGCAACCTTCGCTCCTGGACACGGGAAGACAGAGAGACGCAGGTCTCAAGACATTGTGGTCTCAGCTCGGGGGTGGCTAGTGGTAAATCCAGTAGGAGTCACTACGCCTACGGTTGGGTGGAAACGAGCACCCCTCTTAGCAGTTGCTTTCATTGCTGAACTTATTTCTGATAAGTGTTTTGCTTATATTGTATCTTGAATTTATATGCTGTCACATGTATTCATAGACTTGTGGATTGGTACATGTCTTCCTGTGTAGTAATGTCTGTGTAGAAATCGCTGATAAGGAGTAGATATTAGTTCATAGAACTATGAAATTGTAAAGGATTGCAGCATGAAAGTGTTCGCGTAATGTTTGATATGAATTAGTTGATATATGCTCGGTTTACGTTGACGAATGAATCTAATCATGCCCAGCCGTTCTTGGGAAGTTGTTTTCCTTATCTGCCTCCGGGAATACCCCGGTAGGGATCTCCTCACAAAGACTTCCTCCTTGGAAAGGCTCACTAAGAACCCAGAACAAGAACTCGAACGCACAAGCCTTATTAACCCTGCACGAGGAGGAACGATTCTCTTAAGGTTCCAAGATAGTAGTGTTGTGAGGAGTGACCAGTCGACGGGTGATATCTCGTCGGAGGAACCATAGTCATTCACGACCATTAGATTGACGAAAGTAACGCAAGCATTACCTGATTTTCCCTCTCTCATCGTGAGCAATGAGAAATTGGGATCGTAAATCCCAAGACCCAAAAGAACGAATCTGGACCGTTAGATCTCGGTTCACATTCCCCGTCAGCCGTTGGATCCAGAGAAGCTGCGCAGGGGTTAAGCGCAGTGGTGGGCGTGCGAGGAAAAGGATATGAGCTATCAGATCTGGAGTATAAATCCCGTAAGTCGTTGGATCGGGAAGAGTTGCACGGAGTATAACCTCTGCAGTGACACGTGGCAGAGGCTCCCGAAGAGCCGGAGGTGGGAAATCAGAGTTCCCGGAGACAAGAGATTCGTGCACAAGGAAATCGCGATACACGATTCTCCGATACAATCAGGACCGTCCATCATTTGAGGAACGCGTGTCAATGGATCCAACACAGTCGGAATTCAGTGTATCGGGGATTTAGTGGACACGAAACCTTTGCATTTCGAAACTACGAAGTCCGAAACCCCAAAACAGCGAGAGACGATAAAGACCGTCCATCATTTTGGACGCGTGTCAGAATCTGGGAAAAGAGTCGGGAATCGGGGAATCGGAGTATTTGGGCACACAAAGATCATGTCACACGGAATCGCGATATGCGATTTCCCGATGAGATCGGGACCGTTCGTTCTTAGGACACGTGGCAATGATCGGATCCATCGGGAAATCGTGAATCCCGTGGACAAAGTATCTATGCTTAATGAAATCGCGAACCTCGAAAGCCAACGCAATTAACTTAAACTCTTCGATAAAAGTGATTAATTAACAGATGTTTGATTAGGGCTTAATCACATCGCGAAATTAGAGATCGGGGTTTTGGGGAAGGTTATACGGCGGTGGTCCTAGGGTAAATGGTCACATGGGCTATTGTATAGCCTAGAGGGCTAATGCGTTAGGGGCATATCGGGGAATCAGAGAGTCGCGAGTTCTGAGGACTCGTGAGTTACGATATCAGAAATCCCGAAACTCCGATAGGAGTAGCCCGAAAGAAGTTAAGACCACGATCATAAAGACAAGTGAATCACAGGCTTAGCCTAGAGATCGAATGCTTAAGGAGCGCTTCGGGATTCAGAGGATCGCGAGTTATGGGGGTGAATGAATTTTGATTTTAGAAACCCCGAACCCCAATATTGAATCGAGAATGGGTAGCTCGCTAATGCAACCTCCTCTAAGGGGGATTTCCCATTTGAGGGAGATTAATTCAAAGAAATTCTAAAAATAATGATAGTGGATGTGTTACAAAGTGGTATCAGAGCATGGTTACAACACTCGGTCTGACTGGGCTCATGCACCAATCGCACCAGTCGCGCATAAACCTCATACGAAACACTCCTATGAGGAGTACCCCTGACTTAACTATCTTATCCAGGATTAAAAACTTGGAATATGAACACCTCACTGTGTATGCATGTTAAAGAATTGTGGAATTATGCACAAATTATGGAATATATATTTAATTCTTGACTAATATCCAGCGTTTGTCTTCACATTCAAGCGGACGATCAACCGCAGGAGTCTACAAACGCAGAGTATGGTGACTCACCAAGAGGTGGGAGAAGGCTCCCACAACAGAGACGAGGAGTCTGATGAAAGAAGAGTAATAGGGACCCCTACAGATTTAGCTGAGACGGTGAGGAGTCTCATGGTCGAACTACAAAGCTGCAAGGCCGATAATGAAAGGATGATAAAAGAACAAGAGAAGCAAACTGAAATTAATGTAGTTCTACTGCAGAGCCTATCTGACCTACAACAACAAATGCAGCATGAACCTGAGATGCAAAATCATGGTCGTGTCAATGGCCACACTGAGAGAAGCA
>JASDQU010437370.1:22709-47131 GCA_032191745.1 Picea mariana | reverse complement strand
CTGGACACGGGCAGACAGAGAGACGCAGGTCTCAAGACATCGTGGTCTCAGCTCGGGGGTGGCTAGTGGTAAATCCAGTAGGAGTCGCTACGCCTACGGTTGGGTGGAAACGAGCACCCCTCTCAGCAGTTGCTTTCATTGATGAACTTATTTCTGATAAGTGTTTTTCTTATATTGTATCTTGAATTTATATGATGTCACATGTATTCATAGACTTGTGGATTGGTACATGTCTTCCTGTGTAGTAATGTCTGTGTAGAAATCGTTGATAAGGAGTAGATATTAGTTCACAGAACTATGAAATTGTAAAGGATTGCAGCATGAAAGTGTTCGCGTAATGTTTGATATGAATTAGTTGATATATGCTTAACACCGGGGAAACTGTGCTCGGTTTACGTTGACGAATGAATCTAATCATGCCCAGCCGTCCTTGGGAAGTTGTTTTCCTTATCTGCCTCGGGGAATACCCCGGTAGGGATATCCTCACAGAGACTTCCTCCTTGGAAAGGTTCACTAAGAACCCAGAACAAGAACTCGAACGCACAAGCCTTATTAACCCTGCACGAGGAGGAACGATTCTCTTAAGGTTCCAAGATAGTAGTGTTGTGGGGAGTGACCAGTCGACGGGTGAGATCTCGTCGGAGGAACCATAGTCATTCACGACCATTAGATTGACGAAAGTAACGCAAGCATTACCTGATTTTCCCTCTCTCATCGTGAGCAATGAGAAATTGGGATTGTAAATCCCAAGACCCAAAAGAACGAATCTGGACCGTTAGATCTCGGTTCACATTCCCCGTCAGCCGTTGGATCCAGAGAAGCTGTGCAGGGGTTAAGCGCAGTGGTGGGCATGCGAGGAAAAGGATCTGAGCTATCAGATTTGGAGTAGAAATCCCGTAAGTCGTTGGATCGGGAAGAGTTGCACGGAGTATAACCTCTGCATTGACACGTGGCAGAGGCTCCCGAAGAGTCGGAGGTCGGGAAATCGGAGTTCCCGGAGACAAGAGATTCGTGCACAAGGAAATCGCGATACGCGATTCTCCGATACAATCAGGACCGTCCATCATTTGAGGAACGCGTGTCAGTGGATCCAACACAGTCGAAATTCGGCGTATCGGGGATTTCCTGGACATGAAACCTTTGCATTTCGAAACTGCGAAGTCTGAAACCCTGAAACAGCGAGAGACGATAAAGACCGTCCATCATTTCGGACGCGTGTCAGAATCTGGGAAAAGAGTCGGGAATCGGGGAATCGGAGTATTTGGGCACACAAAGATCATGTCACATGGAATCGCGATATGCGATTTCCCGATGAGATCGAGACCGTTCATTCTTAGGACACGTGGCAATGATCGGAGCCATCGGGAAATCGTGAATCCCATGGACGAAGTATCTATGCTTAATGAAATCGCGAACCCCGAAAGCCGACGCAATTAACTTAAACTCTTCGATAAAAGTGATTAATTAACRGATGTTTGATTAGGGCTTAATCACATCGCGAAATCGGAGATCGGGGTTTTGGGGAAGGTTATACGGCGGTGGTCCTAGGGTAAATGGTCACATGGGCTATTGTATAGCCTAGAGGGCTAATGCATTAGGGGCATATCGGGGAATCGGAGAGTCGCGAGTTCTGAGGACTCGTGAGTTACGATATCAGAAATCCCGAAACTCCGATAGGAGTAGCCCGAAAGAAGTTAAGACCACGGTCATAAAGACAAGTGAATCACAGGCTTAGCCTAGAGAGCGAATGCTTAAGGAGCACTTCGGGATTCGGAGGATCGCGAGTTATGGGGGTGAATGAATTTTGATTTTAGAAACCTCGAACCCCAATATTGAATCGGGAATGGGTAGCTCGCTAATGCAACCTCCTCTAAGGGGGATTTCCCATTTGAGGGAGATTAATTCAAACAAATTCTAAAAATAATGATAGTGGATGTGTTACAATCAACCCGAAGACTTAATAAAAAAACCAGCCTAAAAAATTGATCACAAAATCCAAATTCTCTCTCTCTCTCTCTCTCTCTCTCTCTATATATATATATATATATATATATAAGACCCCTAATGAAATCAAGGAAGAAGAAAGACATTTGAAGGAAAATATTGTATCTTTGTAGTTAGTCATTTAGTGGATCTTCTATATTTTTCTTCCAAGACAAGAATCGTTAAAAGAGACCTTAACATAGTGCACAATTTACTAACTAGTTATATAGATAGGTGGTTCCACCCTACGAGTATCACATGTTATAATTCTTATAGCCGTAGTCTAAACGTTCTACATTTTGGCCATTTTTAGGGGACATTTTCTGTTTACTTTTTCCTGTAATCCGGAGAGAGTTTGTGGGATCTACAGATTTGAGTGACTAACACTGTATAATCGGAGTGCCCCAGATTTTTTGAGCATGCTGAATCCATTTATACATTCAGAAATACAATTTAAACAACATAAAATTGTGATCTCATCTAAATTTATGTCATCAAATTCTGACAAAAAAATCAAATCATAAATATAAACTCAAATACAAGTGAAACTATCACTATTACTTATCTTATAAAATGGAATCATTAAAATTTTAAATATTCTAATGATATTTTATTATGGATGAAAATTTTAATATTTTTAAAGCTCATTTCCCCAATTCCTTATTTTTTTAAATTCATAATTAATAACCTGATGTAATATATGTATATTTTTTAATATAATGATGTATGCGTGTCAAGGAACTTTAAATAATGTTCATTATTACTCGATTCTTTGACTTTACCAGACCCTCACGAGGCATATAATAATTTTAATCTACTTTGGTGTTCTTTGAACCTTGCATAAATTACAAATCATAGTGACGTATGTCTTCGTAGGCTGTCAAACCTTGAAACCTTTATAGTCCCGTGAGACAGCGCGGTTGGCAAAGACCTTTCTCCATGTTGGGAGGAGGTCTTGAGTTCAATTTCGGTTGGGTCTCCGGGACAAATTGTAATGGCTGCTAGTGTCAGTCTGGACAGTGATGTAAATGATTTATATCTCTAATATAAATCAAGAGAATTTCTCATGAAAAAAAAAAAAAAAAAACCTTGAAACCTTTATTTATTTATTTTCCTTGACACATTAAAGTTTAAAGCTATTCTTTGATCGTCACATAAATAATGATAATATAATGACTTGCCTCGAGTGCCATAGAACCTTTCTATTTATTCTCCAACCCCTTTATTTTGAATAATAAATCCAAGTTTTTTAAATTTAAACATTTAAAAATGCAAATTTATTTTCCAATTCGCTACGTTATTATAGGAAGAAAAAATATATATGTCGTGCCGCTTATTCCAATTTAGGAAAAGAGTGGTATTGGGATCCATTGATTTGAATGGTATTGGGATTCACTCAAGTAACACTTTATTTGCATTATTATTTTGGGTATTTATGTTTATTCTTTAAGGTGGGGAAATTAGTTGTTGCTATTATTTGGGCATGGTTCAGAGTTAAATCCGTTGGCTGTTCTTATAAATTTAAGAGTATATTTAACAGTTTACAAGTTAGATATACCTGAAACTTATGATTCAGTAAAGGTTGAGATGTTTTGACCGCCACAGGGTGGAAATTTATCTTAAAAGTCGCCTATCCTTTAAGTCTTATCAGAATACCAAACTCTCACTAAGAATTGATCCCTGGTGAGCGGAATGAAATTCACTGTCCCCCACCAATAAACCCCACATCATTGACTCTCTAAGCATCTATGTTACTTCGGGAGTGAGTGAGTGAAGAGGAGGTGATGGGGACTTACACCCAAGGGCCACCATTACTTTTGTTGTAGTCAACCTAAGACAAGGTCCCATTACTTTTACTTTTATTTTTATGCACTTAATGATACTTAATATATTTACTAGATACTTTTAAGGGTAACATCTTGAAAATCACATTATTTTAAGGGTTCAAAATAATAGAAAGTGACATTAATACTTTTAACATGATATTGAATAAAATACATTTTAACTTAATAGAATTGTAATTATTATATGTTAATATTGTATAACATGCACATGGGTTCAAAATAATAGAAAGTGACATTAACATTTTTAAAATGATATTAAATAAAAATATTTTAACTTAATAGAATTGTAATTATTATATGTTAATATTGTATAAGTAAAAGTAGAAGAGGTTTTCACATTCATTTTTATACAACAATTATAATTTTTAAAATCATAATTTTGTAAAAATTGTTTATTTTTTATTTCTTTTCAATAAATTCATAAAAATATAATATTAAAACTATTAATAATATTAATGTTAAAATAAAAAAATGTTATTACATGAATTTGGTTACTAGACCCCAAAACTTACAATCTAAAGTAGTAAAGTTTTCATAGAAAATACTATATGCATATGAAGAGATGATAGTTCTATTTTAGACCTTGTTTTAGACCTTGTTGATATTAAGAAAAAGATTTGAAGGAGAATGTTTTGCCTTTGCATTGTCTTATAATCATTTATTGTGTTATAATTATTTAGTAGATTTTTGTAAAAAGATAAGTGAGTTGTAGATTCCAATGTGGATGAGATATGTCAAATAGCATAACATTAATAAATTTAAATTGAAAAAAAAATTGAAGTTTAAATCCAGCTTAATCATAAATATTTTATTTATTGAGAGATTTGCTTGTTAATAGATACCAAAGTTAAAATACATTATTTATGCTCTTTGAATGAGGATACAAATTGTTTAACATAATTTACAAGTTACATAAAGTTTACCTCATAAAGACTTGAACATGTAGCACCACCCCATAAACATCATGTCTCACTACCTGAGATAACTTCGATATCGCATATAGATTTTAACATTATGGACTTAAATATTGCAGGGCGAGTCATTTCTAGGCTCAAATAAAGTATATACTATGTTTCAATTAATATCATATAATGTGTAAACCAAGATAACAACACAATGTGATATCATAGTTCTTTTAAAAAATATAAAAACATTTCTCCTTCAAAAATTGAAAATTAGGAAAAAAGATATTTTCAACTAACAAACTAGTTTGTTCCATTTTTACATATTTGTAAGACGAGTAAAGTTTGTAGTGTAGTATGTGACGTATGAAGGTACGAAACATAGGAGATTATAAGATGTAAGAACTAAGATCATTCAAAATCTATAAGGACAAAGGGTTTGTCGAAGTTTCTTCCTTAACTTTTTCATAGCCATCTGGATCATCTCTCCTAAGGTTAGTGAGTTGTTTTTTTAGTTGTGTAAACCAATGTGCAAACCAAGATAACAACACAATGTGATATCATAGTTCTTTTCAAAAATATAAAAACATTTCTCCAAAAATTGAAAATTAGGACAAAAGATATTTTCAAATAACAAACTAGTTTGTTCCATTTTAACATATTTGTAAGACGAGTAAAGTTTGTAGTGTAGTGTGTGACGTATGAAGGTATGAAACATAGAAGATTATAAGATGTAAGAACTTAGATAATTCAAAATCTATAAGGACAAAGGGTTTGCCAAAGTTTCTTCCTGAACCCTTTCATAGCCATCTGGATCATCTCTCCTAAGGTTAGTGAGTTGTTTTTTTAGTTGTGTAAACCAATGTGTAAACCAAGATAACAACACAATGTGATATCATAGTTCTTTTCAAAAATATAAAAGCATTTCTCCTTCAAAAATTGAAAATTAGGACAAAAGATATTTTCAAATAACAAACTAGTTTGTTCCATTTTTACATATTTGTAAGTCGAGTAAAGTTTGTAGTGCAGTATGTGACGTATGAAAGTACGAAACATAGGAGATTATGAGATATACGAACTTAGATCATTCAAAATCTATAAGGACAAAGGGTTTGTCGAAGTTTCTTCCTTAACCCTTTCATAGCCATTTGGATCATCTCTCCTAAGGTTAGTGAGTTGTTTTTTTAGTTGTTGCGTTATCTTTCTTGTTTCTCATTATGATAATGTCAACAAATTCCTTCATTGCCTAAAAGAGAGTGCAATTTTGTTGAATATGGTATCTTTATTCTGAGTGTAGTTAGTGTTCTAAATGAGGATTTTAGTGAGGAGTTATTCATCCTTCTTCATTCATGTTTAGACTCTCTCCTTTTCTTGTTCTCCATTTCTTTTGTCTTTTGCACAATGATCTTTTTGGAAAAATCACTTCCATCCTTAGAGACAAAGTTGAAATTTTTGTAAGGTAGAAGGGTGACCAACATACTTTTGATGTGGTTTGAATATCTTCAAGAGATAATACTATGGGAGGAGAGATCAACTAGAATCCTATTTCTTCAAAGTCCTTGTGCACTCCTCAACTCTCTTGGTGCACTACTCCTTTATATAACATTGGAAATCATTGACTGAGTAGGGAGCTAGAAATCTTGCCCCATTATCTCTATGAACACCACCACCTTCTGATCCTTCCAAGTTTTCTCAACATTAATCACCATCATGGAAAAAGTTTCTAGTGAGATAACCAAGTTGTAAATGGAAATACTCTTGCACTAAGATAAGAAAGTTTAAATTAAGATACTCTCTCTCAAAGTTGTAAATTAAGATACTCTTTCTCAAGGATATTTTAATTTCTTTTATGTATTTAAACCATAGCCTTCATAAACTTGCAAATCGGTTGCTTCCACTTATCCTTCATTATGATGGAAGGAAGAGGTTGCAAATCTTGATTTAGATGGGCTAGATATTCTTGGTGGACGGTGCTTTCCCAAACAGTCCTATGTTTGGGATACAATTGAGCTGTCCATATATATATATGTTTGGGATACAGTGGAGCAAAATAGTGTGCAATCCTACTCAGACATAAGAACGGAACCGATTTTAGGAGTGAGACACATAGAGATCAAATCATTACAGGAAATCCATTAAGAATCAAACTATGGTAGGAGAATTAAATAACTCACATATTGTATGTGGACAATGATATCCGTGGCCTGCATGTAGAGAGTCGAATTGAAGAAAGTGTGAATCAAGTACGCATTGAAGTAGTCAGCATCATGTAAAGAACAATCGCAGGGCAACTCTCCTTTGGTAGGCAATGGAGATGGAGGAATTAAGAGCAGAAATAAAATGTAATCAGAATTCCCGACAAAAGGAGAGTTATCCTGTGATTCATCCGCACATTAACTTCTCATTCTGTTGCCATGGATGGAGAGTACTGTCGTCTATGGGAGAAATAGAGGAAGCCACGGAAGGATGAGCGGTAGTAGTGTCCCATGTTTTAAGTGGAATAGTGCTCTTTTTTAAAGCAAAGTTATTTATAGTGACTCTTAGCCACACAATCTCGTCTTTGTTGGGCATAATGGTTACCACTCTGAAGTGTACGTAATGATATAATAATATTATTTGATGATATTATACGTAAAGTTGTCAATTGAGTTATTTAGCTTACATTACAGGACAATAATTATATTAGTTTAGGCGTAGTTTAAACGTTCTAAGTTTTGGTCTTTTTTGGGGGTATTTGTTGGATCTTCATATTTGAACGACTAAGTCTGTATAATCTGAGTGTCCCAAAGTTTTTTCAGCACGCTAAATCCGTTTATGCATTCACAAGTGCAATTTAAACAACGTGGAATTGTGATTTCGTCTAGATTTATGTTGTTAGATTCCAACAAAAAAAAACCAAAACATAAAACATTTAAACAAGGCCTATTAGCTTATATGACAAGACATTAATCATATTATATTTCATAAAATTCTTTGTTATGTTCTAGCACGTATTATTGTCATATTACAATATAGAATATAATCTTGCTAGTTTCCCAAAGTTTTATGGAATCTTTTGACTTAACAAATTTATTCAAGTGAAAATTACTTAAAAGGCATCAAGAATAAAATGTTCATAATTTAAAAAATGTTGTACCCAATGTATATGTTTAGCTAAAAAAGTTAAAACTTTTTGATACATTTCATGTCCACATTTTTCCCTTCTTAACTTTATAATTGTTGTCGTGTAGGGGGTAGACCCGAGGTTAATCATTGAAATACCAATAGAACCCTTAGATACCGACCCTTTCGACATCACCTGTAGAGAAAGTGAAGTCTCACTTGAGGCATCTAGAGGGGTTGTAGGAACCAAGGTTTTGCAGTGATGGGAGGAAGTGAGGCATCATTAAGGTCCTTTACTCATGTGCACAATTCTTATAGCTTAACAATTACTGTATCATTAAACTTAATCCATGTGTAACATTATAACATCATATGTGAGCCATACATTCAACATAAACCAGAAAACATCATAAATTGCAAACACATCACAACACACAGATTTACATGGTTCACCCAACTTGGGCTACGTCCACAACTGTTTTTTTCTTATATTATTCATTAATAGATTTATTACAACTACACACTGCACTACACGATATGAAACAATAACTTCAACCCAAACCTACCTAGTCGTTCTGTTGTAGTGCGAGTTCACTCAGTCATACCTCAGATTTCTTCCTTTGCACAACTCCTTACCCAAAAAGCACTAGGAGCTTACACATACCATATCTCTCTATATATCTCTTTTTCTCTATCCTCCCAAAGAACCCTTTTACATAATTATACATAACAATATGGCTAAGCCCACTACAAAAGTGGACAAAGTGTGCCCCAAAAACCCGTTACAAAAGTGGACAAAATGTCCCCAAAACCCAACAATTTATAATCGTTTTTTCTTTTGTACGTTGCTCTATCACACATCCTTTTGTTGCACTCTTTGACTCCTTGAAGTTCGCTCCCATTGCGCACTCTAGTCCATATTCTAATTTCCTTTTACCCTTCGACTTCATTTTGGCGCAGATCCCAAAAATATCCAAAATGTCTATCCAACGGGCTCCCAACACTCACTTGTGGCTTGTCCTGAGCCACTCAGCTTGTTTCTAGTGCACCATGAATGCGTCAAAGGTCGCCTTCATTGTTACAGCCTTTTCCTTGACCTCTAGTTCCTTCTGTATAGTTTGTTCTACTGTTTCAGTTGTAACACGAACCTGCACCTTCTCGACACCTTTTTCAACTACCTATTTGATGATTCCTTGAGTCGTTGTGATGGTTATTGTTACTCTGTATGCTTCATATTGCAACCATTCTATCTATTGCATGAAGTCCTATTGCTCTGCCCTAAGCTGATTTTTTTTATGAAAACAACTTTCATTTCTCGTTCATTGTAGCGACCATCTCTGCTAGTGGAAATGTGCCCATTGTTGCTTGTAATCTTTGCACCTTTCCCTACACTGTCTAAAACATCTAACTTATCTCTTGTTGGAACATGTCTTCATTCAGTTGGGTCCACACCCCCATAGTCTATGTATATAGTTGTGTGCCCTCTACTACTAGAGTTTTTATATTATCCACTGTTGTGAACGCAATTTGCTTCCTTGTCTCCCTCTCTTCAGGTGGCATACATGGTGTTACACGTGCTTCTATATCCACTATGCATGCGTAGAATCTTTGAATGACTTCACTTATCTTAGTGACCTGATATTCCACCAGGGCCTCCTTCTTAGCTTGCACCTCTGGGAGTTCCTAATATACTCGCTCAAATGCCTGCTGCATTCATTCTACTTTCTGTGCGGCTTCATCATGCTCTTGTTTCACTTTGCTGTATTATGTCTCTACGACCACATTTTCTATTGTAATCTTGACTATATCACTAGAGGTATTTCCAGGGCGTAGATTTAGCTCTTATGTTTCACATATGTATCTCTTACAACACATCCATTGGTAGTTGGGATAGCACTAGATCTATGTGTTATCCAGGTGGATATTGGTGGCCACCCACCTATTCCAACCGACTCTTCTTGATAGTTTTTAGTTCAACATGTTCTTCTATAATTATTTGTAATTGTGGGTTCTACAGTTCCAGGGCTATCTGAATCCCTACACAACTTCTAGGTGGATATTTATGGTCGTCCACCTAATCCAAATGAATTATGTTGGAAGTTTTCATGTCAGTACATCTTGTTGTACTTCCAGGGTCATTTGGGGCCCTAAACAATATTTTTTTGTCTTTCCACATTCAAACTATAGATGAAGTTATATTTTGATGACATAATGTGTATTTCTCAAAAATACCTTTCCAACGAGCTATCACATGCCTAAAACGGAGGTCGTATGTAAAAGTTATGACCCCAGGAAGTTGAGGTACCAACTTACCCATCGAGACCCACATAACTTTTGGCGTTTCATCTCCTAGGGTTAGGTTTTTGGATGTACAAGTTTCTTACATTCATGAGTAATGTTATAAAGGCCTTCGGAGCCTCATTGTAATCATGTTGCTCAGACAATATGCATAGAAGCCACATCTCTTCTCAGAGATAGATACCACCATTTGAGCAAGTTGTTTTCAGTTCTACAGTTTTACAGTTTCAGCCTATTTTATTTATTCAATAGAAGTTATTGTTCACTGGATATCTGTTGTTGTTCTCTATATCTTTGTGTTATTGTTTTCAATATGTTATTCATTTCATTCTTCTCATAACTCTAGATCAGTGGTATCAAAGTGATATTCTCTTCGTTTATTTTTCTTCGTGCATGTCCCCGACAAGATCTAGGTACAAGAAGTTGCGACTTGAACCAGTCAATCCTTTGCAAGATCGGTCGCGCCGAGCCTGAAAAAAAACCATAGGGGATGATAATAAAGATGATGGAGCATGAGATCATTTTAAAATGTTGCTCGAGGAAGCCCTTACACGACAAAGAAATGAAATGATGGACAAATTTGCACAAATCCTTCGACGACTACCCACATGAGACACATATTCATCAAGTAGCCATGCAACCCCCTTCAAGGTACAAGTAAATTTTGATATTCCATTATTTGAAGGACTACTAAATATGCAGATGTTGTAGATAAATGGTTGAATATGCTCGAATGGTACTTTTCAGTCCACATTATTTTCGACAGAAAAAAGATTACTTTTGCACTCCTCAAGGTCGTCCCCCATGTTAAGGATTGGTGGGATACTTACTCTAAGAAAAGGGCCATAGAGGATTATGAAATATTTGTAGTCTCCCCCACATGGGATTCCTTCAGGGATGCCATTAAAGAACAATACTACCTTGTTAGAAGTTACGAGGACCAGTACACAAGATGGACCATGTTGCGTCAGGAAAGAGACTAGACAATACCATATTTCACCAATATTTTCCATACCCTACACATCAAAATGGGTATCAAAGACTCTGAACAATATCTGGTGCTCAAATACCGTGGTTATCTGCATATATACATTCAAACAAAAATGGAGTGTTTGGACATCTCATCATTAGGTGCGGCTTATAGATATATTGTCAAGATCGAGCAAAAATTTAAGCAGAAGAGGCAAGAGTTTGGATCTACAAATTCCTCACAGCCGAATCAGGTAAAAGTTGGCCCCAACCTACAAAACAAGGGATATAGCGAAGATGGCCACTCTCAGGACAACCAATTCAAGCCACAACACAAGAAGGGTAATGAGAATTCGAATAAGGACACGGGAAAATGGTGTGAATACCATAAAATCCCTTGGCACAACACCGAAGAATGTCGCTCCAAGTAGTCCGTGGTGGCCGAGTTGAAAGCTTGCAAGTTAGAGGAAGATTACGACTCTAAATCAAATCTAGAAGGAGGGAAGCAGATTATTGATTTCAGACCCAGCGCAATTGTCGCTACCATCAAAGTCCAACCAAGCGAAACAGAAGAACCAGAGGAAGGGGAATGCCTCTTTCACTCACAGATGTGGGTAAAGGGGGCTATGCTTCATTTCATTGTCGATAGTGGTTGTTAGAAGAACCTGATCTCAGCAAAGGTCGTCAAGCAACATGACCTGCTAATGAGACTACACCCACAACTCTACACCATCGGCTGGCTTCACCAAGGAAGAGATCTTTGCGTCAACCAATAGTGTCGTCTGCCCTATGACATCAAGCCCTTCAAAGATGAGGTATTGTGTGATATTTCTCCACTTGAAGTTTCTGATGTTCTTTTAGGACAACCATATTTGTGGAAGTGACATGTTGTGTATGAGTCTAGACCCCACAGTGTTATTATTACTTTGGGTAGACAATTGTATAGGATACCAGAGGTGGCACCTCCTACCACTATTTCTTTCATATCTGTTGAGAAATTGAGTAAGGTCATTTAACAGACCGGGAAGTTCGTCTTCTTTGTAATTATTTCTCACAGGTAGAGCCTCTCTTTGTAGCAAAATCAAGTGGATGGGATTGTGGAAGAGTACAGAGACATCTTCTCCTCACCCACCGGGGTACTAATGCACTGCCAAGTCAAGCATCCAATTGATCTAACTCCCGATGCACCTATGCCTAATGGACCACTCTATTGTCACTCATTGATGGAAAATGACGAAATCAAGCATCAGATACCAGAGATGCTTCAAAATGGGAACATCATACCTAGCTCCTCCACTTGTGGGAGCCCGATTGTACTAGAGAAGAAGAAAGACGAGACTTGATGGCTCTCCATTGATTACAGAGCATTAAACAAAATCACATTCAGTAACCGGTATCCAATTCCCTGAATTTATGACCTTCTTGACCAACTCAAGGGGGAAAATTTATTTAGCAACATTGACCTAAAGTCTAGCTACCACTAGGTTCCCATTGAACCAACTGATGTATGGAAGACAACTTTAAAATATAAAGAAGGTCTCTTCGAATGGTTGGTCATGCCCTTTGGCTTAACAAATACACCAACCACTTTCATGAGGTTGATGGATGATGTATTGAGACCCTTCACCAACTATTTTTTCGTGGTATATCTAGATGGAATCCTCATCTTCAACAAAACTTGGGAGGAGCACATACAACATATTCAATAGGTTTTGAGCACTCTGCGAAAGAATAAGCTATATGCAAACTTATAAAATTGCTCCTTTGGCATGAATGGGGTCCAATAATTGGGCTACATTGTTGATGAAGATGGGGTACATGTGGATCCAACTAAGATCCAAGTCATCCATGATTGGCTAGCCCCGACCACACTAACTGAGCTTCAGAGCTTCTTGGGACTTGCCAATTTCTACCAAAGGTTTGTATTGGTATTCTCCCATATTGCATGGGCCCTCATCTAAGTGACCAAGGGCGGTTGCAGGGAAAATTTAGCATGGGGGGAAGGCACAATAATGAACATTTGATTATCTGAAGCATTACTTGTGCTCAACTCCAGTACTCTCCTTATCCAATCTGCAACAACCATTCGATATTGAGATTGATGCATCAAACTATGTTGTAGGCGCAGTTCTCACTCAACATGGTCATCTGGTAGCATACCATGGTGAGATACTCTTAGATACCATCTGGAAATACCTGACCTATGACAGGGAAATGTATTCCATTGTGAAATCATGAAGTCAATGGAAACATTACATTCTGAGAAAGGAAACAATCATCCACACTGATCAGAAGCCTCTACAGTTCATACAAACACAAGGGAAGTTGCAGAAAGATCGCCATCAAAAGTGGTCCACATACCTGCAACAGTTCCATCTCAACATCAAGTATGATACATGGAGCAAAAATTGTTTGTTGACTTCCCCAATCGACCTCTCGTGGCTGCACTAACCATCGTGCTCCATTCTTGTGGGCATGGGGCATCTGAGTGGCCCCAACTTTATCAGCGAGATCCTGACTTTGCCACCACCTATCATCTCTTGGGTACATGTGTGAATGCCTCCGATTTTCACATTCAGGATGGAATGTTATGCCATCTAGGCCATATTTGTGTTCCTGCAAGAGAGCATGAAAAGATGATTTGGGAGGCTCACTACAGTTGGATGGAAGGACATTTTGGCATGGAGAAAAACTATGGTCATTCTACAGAAACATTTTTATTGGCCAAAACTTCGATAGGACGTTAGCAAGTATATCATATCTTGCACTTCTTGTGCCATTTCCAAGATATCCATCAAGAAGAAAGGCTTATAGATCCCTATTCATACTCTTGACAGGCCTTGGGAATCCATCTCAATGGATTATATGTCTGGTATTCCATCCACCAAGCAAGGAAATGATTGTGTATTTGTGGTGGTTGATCGGTTTTTGAAGATGACCATTCTCATAGCCTGGAAGAAGAGCATCACAGTGGAAGATATTGTCAAGCTCTTCTTCGAACAAGTGTGGGTCCAATTTGGGATACCACAGACCATCATCTCCTATCGGGACATCAGGTTCCTCAACACATTTTGGTCTAGTATTTGGTTAATGTTGGACATCAAACTCACTAAATCCACTTCCTTCCACCCTCAAACCGATGACCAAACAAAGGTCATCAATTGGATGAGTGTCCATATGGCACACCTTAGATTAGTTTGGAAGAAGAGAAATCACTTGACAGGAAGTACAAGCCTTTTGACATTGAGAAAACCACAAAAAAATGGATTTTGGAGAGGAGCTCTCCCCTACCCACTGTCAGGGAGTGCTGGCACTCCCTGAGCCTCTTCGGGGGAGTGTTTTATCACCCTATGCACCTCTTTGTGGGAGCGCTACCCTTTTTTTGGCAAATTCTTGGTTTGTTGAGGCAAATAAGGGAAGAATCCCTCAATTCCTAAAGGTAGTTGGATTCGAATAGATGGTCAAGGCATGATCTTAGGGAATATACTCAACTGAAGGAGAGGAATCCTCAAATTATCCCAAAGATCTCTCAAGTGGTTGGACCTCTCCAAGGTTATATAAGGAGGCCTTCTCATGGTGAAAGGTACATGGAAAATATTGGAGGTATGAAACCTATGATCTCATAGGCAACATATAGAAAAACAATGGAGATTGAGAATTACATCAAACTTATGATCTCATGAGTGAGATGTCATCAAAGAAATCAGTGGATATTATTTGAGAAAAGGGGTTGGACAAGGAGAACTGGAAGAGGCTGTTGCACCTTCATTCAAAGGATTGTAAGTACTTTTACTTGTTCTCATTAAATAATCAATGCTTAGCCTATTTATTTCAAACTTGTGCTTGTTCCATATGAGTTTGTCTGCAGTAGATGGATCTATGGTTGATCTAATATCAATAGAGTAGGAAGTCCATTGTATCTTTGTTTGTCTTACAGGATCTATCAGGGAGCTCAGGATCAAAGCTCAGCTAGGACTTTGCAAGGACAAACGTCGCTAATAGGGTACATATCTTTCTCTTTCTCTTTCATTCATTAGCTTGATAGGATCTAAAAGGAAGTCAGTGTCCATGTTAAGAACTTTTCTGTCTTTGTCTTAGGAGTCTAGAGATCAAGAGGGAATCCACTTGTCCGTAGGGGGATTCACCTACAACAGAAGTTGGCGACTCCACTTGGGAGGAGCTCTAATTTTTGTTTCCATTCCCAGATCTTGTTTTTTCCCTTTTCCAATTGATTTGATATTCTCCACATTGTCTTTTTTATTCTTAGATTTTTTTGATTGCCTCATTATGTCATCAAGATCACTCTGATTGACTGAATTTCCTTCATTTTTTGAGTTTTTGGACATTTTTCAGAGTTTTTGGAGCAGAGCGCTCCCCCCCTGTTGTTGTCAGAGAGCTAGCACTCCCCTGTAGCCTTACACAGAGTGTTGGAATTCTCTGGTGCCCCTTACACCAGAGCACTACCCCATTTTTGTGAGAAATTCTCCATAATTTTCATCTTCTGAAGCTATTTCTGGGTTTTGGCATTTGCTCAGGGTCCCATACCCTTAGTCCATCTTGATATTGGCTTTAAAACACCCTTATTTCTAAGAATTCATCCTCTTTTGTTTGGGATTTTGAAATCTTCTTTCCTTGCCTTGAAGCCACTCTTTGTCTTTGCTAACCTAGAGTTAACTTGTTGTTTTCTTCTCCTTTATCTGACTGAGTGAAAACTTTTGTGAGGAAATCCAAAGTTCTGTAAACTTTTCATTTGATCTTTGAGGTCAACTTTCCATCATTTCTCTTTTGTTTGAGGTTTTTGGTTCTTGTTTGCAATTTGGTTATCTTTGTCCTTCTTGTCTATTTCACGACGAGAGTGTATTTTTTGTTTTGTGTGAAGTTTTCTTCTGATTGTTTAATCTTGAAGTCTGATTGACATTTAGAAGTCTTGCATCTGATTATCATTCTCATATAAGCAAAAGGACATATTTTAGTGATTGGTTTGAATATTAGAAGACATTTCTGAAATTTTTTAGCATTGCATCGGATTTGAGTGAGAAACAAATTGATTGAGGACATTTCATATTAGTGTTTGATAGTGAAAACAACTTTCTCTCTTTCCCTTAAATAACCATTCATGGAAAGAAACGATTGCTTATCATCTTCTTGTGCATTTTTGGGAATTGAGTCATCATACCATCAGTTTCATTGTCATACACCCTTTTAGTAAAGAACAACCATAAAATCAACGCTAATTAAAAATTATCTAGAACATTTTTGTTTTTAGGATCTTCCACCAACATTAGACTAGGATTAGCACTTTGGATTAGGTTGTGAGTACAACTCTCCAAAGTTTTCAAAACGAACATTAGCATCCTGATATAGGGATAGTCAAATCCAATTGTCGTATAGGCTTTCTAGGATCCCCCTCTCACACAAGGGTTACAGACAAGGTCGCATTTGATTGAGTTACAGAGATTATCCCTTCATGGTTCAACTGTTTGTAGTGGTCGGATCGTATATTGGGGGTCACTTGAGGGTATGCCCACAATTATGTGTGGGAGCCTCTCAAGTTGATTTCGGACTTGTTATCCTACCCATACATTCAGATCGAACTTTCGACTATACCCGCCTAGGGGCTGACTGTGAGTTGGTGTTCATAGTTGCCATAATCCTTAGGTACTTACACGAGGTGATAGTGAAGGGAAGTCTCACTGTACCTGGGACTGACATTGGTCAAACTCACTCGGGCTCCTTGGAGGGTAAATCCACAATTACTGCATGGAAGCTTGCACCAAGGTGAAATTCCGTTAAGAAGGTCACCATTGTAACTTTTCCACCATATCCTAGCCCTTTCTTGACTTGATCATGCTACATTGGATTTCATCACCAACTAGTACGATCATTGAGAGAAGTTTTGTTTGCTTGGTTTTGATTCCTAGATTTTATTAGCGTATGCTATTTCTTTTTGTTAGTTGGCCTTAGATTTTCAGCGTGTACTGCTATTCTCCAAAATTGAGCCTGTAGACGATAAATTTCTTCGTCGATCACGTAGGATGCAAGGGATGCATTCAGAAGGCTACCAACCCTAACCTCCTAACCCTCCAGAAGATAACTACCATGGAGAGGTAGAAATTCAATCTGACGCTGGAAGTATTGTTGCTCCTCCGTTAGATAACTCAGAAGGCACTTTGGTTATGATTGAGAATCCCACTCCTCGCACTACATCTGTGTCAGTAACCCCTTTCGAACCACTTTTGCTTCGTTTAGACTCCCTTGGGAACGTCATAGACGAAGAGGTCCCACAGTTACCTGCGAGAGCTTTTACCGAGACATATATCGGATCCACAGAACCAACCTTCAGTGATGAGTATAGGACTCATGTTCATCCTACCATTGCAATAAATACAAATACCACACTTGCTCATTCTGTATGGAGGACTTCATCAGGACGTGATCTCTATGAGCATTTTGAATCCTTTCGACAACCCTTCAATCCTCATGACCCTCCTATTGAAAGTGGGCCATCTGGTCAAACGATGAATCACCCCATCGATCAGGTCATTAACCCTACTGTTGTGTAATCACAAGTCTATCCTAATGCTGGACTAATCACCTCTACTCATTCCCAAGACACTTCGATCCCTACCCCCGCTTTTACAAACTTTCACTCTAGAGCTCCACATGTTCTGCAAGATCCTGCTGGGACATATTTTCACCCGAGAATGCAGACCCTTGCTAACCAAATACAACCGACTGGAGGGAAACCACCATCTAGCAGATGTGTCCCTCCTGATGACCACCATCCTATGGTGGGCCTACCCCTCCCCGGGGACAACCCCATTTTCATGTTCTTCCCGGAGGGCAACCTCCTTTTTCCAATCATACCCTGGTCGTTAATCCACCGCTAGTAGGGGGGCAACCTTCGTCTGCTGGAAACCCTTCACAATCTTGGGGAGTATCTGCTGGAGGCACATTTACCCAACCCCATGTTGGGGGGCACTTATATCATAACCCACAAGGAGGAGTATCAAATCCTGTTCCTTCCAGACTGTCTTATGGACAACCTTATCCGGGAAACATCCCAAACACCACCTGGAGTCCTCAAGGGCAACAACCTTATCCTCCCCATGGGTCTAATGTGTATCCGCCTCTGGGATCTACTCCTTACCCTCCTCAAGGGCACAATGTTCATCCTCTTTCTGGGAAAAATGTTCATCCTCTTTCTGGGAAAACAAATCACCCATCTTATAATGCTCATAACCCACCGGGTTATGCAAATGTTTCTTAGCCATCATCAAATCTTGTTTATCCTGGTCAACAACAACCATATGTAAGAGGACCTACTAGTTACAACTATCCACCTAACCCAGTTTATGGTCCTACTTGTGTTCCTATGCCACACCAGTATCATCCGCAAATTAATCGACAACTACCTTTCCTTGTGACTCTGGATCTCCCAAACTTGTCTTGGTTAACTAATGATCCTATTTTTCATTCACCGGTTTGGCCAGTTATTCCAGCTAAACTTCCTTATGATATTTTGAGATTTGATGGAAAATCTGGAGAAGATCCAAATAACCATGTGATGATTTTCCATTTGTGGTGTTCATCAAACTCCCTCATGGATGATTCTATACGTTTGCGTCTTTTCCAGCGAACACTTACGGGCTCAAAAGCAAAGTGGTATATTGAACTACCACGTGCTTCTTTTCATGATTTCAATTCCCTTGCCATGTCTTTCCTCACGCATTTTCAACTACCTATTCGCTACGAGACGGGTACTGAACTCTTGATCTCCCTTCGTCAAACTGACTCCGTGCATATCTTTGACCACATTCATGAGTGGAGACGATGACGAAGGATGAGCAAGGTAATCATTCCTGACATATTATTGGTGGAATGGTTTACTAAATCACTTTTACCCCCGATCGCTCGCGATGCCGCTATGGGTGGTGCGGTCACCGAGGAAGAAACCATTGCTCGGGATTAGTACTTAGATTTGGTTTATTCACAATCTGATACTGTGCATGATTTTCTTCCAAATGCTGCTCAAGCTAATACCAATCCATCCAAGCCATCATCCTCATCTCATGCGGACGGTGTTATCGGTTCTGTCAAAACTCAATCTACTTCCCAATCAATCACACTCTCCTCTACCTACCCCCAAACTTAGATCTCTGAGGTGAATGCAGTTCAATATTCCCCTTCAGAACAATCCAGAGGTAAGAGGAAGACAAAAACTAAATCAAAAAATACTAATAATAATGAACAACCAAAAAATCAAGCTCAAACACCTGCTATCGAAAAGTAGACACAACAGAAACTGAAATTCCCGTGTATCATTTGTGGTGACGATCACTACACTCAAGATTGTCCACATCACAATGAAGTGGCCAAAATTTTCTAGGGGAATTCACAACCCGATGTGCTTACTCAACCTTTTCCACAACAACAATCCATGGTTGCTCAAACCCCCTCTCCTGGGGGTAGTTCTAGCCATCCTCATGATGAGGCCTCAATGAGTGCACATATTTATATGTTTAATGGGATTAATTTGAACACTCTCTCTAAGACATACGACACACCAGGTAACCCTGACAAAATAAAAGACACTAACGGTACCGGTACTTTACCAGATCCATCACCGTCCTCCATTAGTCCTCCATCAGTTAATCCTCCATCTGGACCACTTCAGATTGAGAAACCTATGTTCGACTCTATCTTACACCCTCCTAAGAGCACTTTCCGCAAAGCTACCTTTAATCCTAGTTTGCGTGCCGCCCAGAACTACAACATTGTTGAAGATTTGGTTCAAGCACTATGTGTTGTGTCTGCGTTAGAAGTTCTACAACACTGCCCTAGTCAACATAGAACGCTCTTGGCTTCTATTGTCACTGTTGATCCTGAGTCATCCAACCATATCATGTTTAACATGGACAATTATGCGTCTCGACTCTCCCACCAACTTGCTTTCCAAGTTGATGTTGTTGTTCACAATCAACAAATCCACCGAACTATTCTGGATGAGGGAGCCTCAACTTGTGTCATGTCTTTAGTGTGTTGGAAAGGTTTAAAATCATTCACACTTAACAAATCTCCAATGATGTTACATGCCTTCGATGGGTGAGGTTTTCATCCCCATGGGATTTTACAGTCCCTGCCCATCCAATTGGGTGGCAAACTTTTCACTGTTGATGTTGAGGTAGTCAATGCTCCCCTCGATTACAACTTGTTACTTGGAAGAAGTTGGTTTTATGCTATGACTTTCGTTGCCTCGTCGGTATTTCAATGTGTACAATTTCCTCATCAGGGAAAAATTGTCACTGTTGATTAGTTGGATTTATGCATGAACGATGCTCGCGCTCTCACTACCAACAATATTCCTTTCTTGGGAGACCACAAGATCACGTATGAAAGAATTGGTGTTGACTTACTGAAATATTCTAGCCTCATGGGTACCTTCCCTACACCACTTCCATCGACTACACATCATATTTCCACCGTCGATATGATTTCGATCACGACTTATCAATCTTTGGAATCATCTGATCCTTGGATTGTACCTAGTCCATTGGAATTCGATGCACTAGGTGACACCGTGCCACTTAGTCTAGCCGAAACATCATACGTTTCTATCCAATCTGCTTCTCCCTCGTCGGATGACCAACATCTATTGGCACTGGACAGTTACTCGATTCCATCACGGTTAAGTTCCTTGTCCTCTGCGATCGACTACATTTTCCCAATTTTTCCTTCTGATGAATCTATTAAGGAAATGCTGAGCATTGACGAGCTACCTAGGGATGATAACCATCATCGATCCTCTTTTCTTCCCCCTCGTGAAGAAATTCGGGCAGATATACACTCTATCTCCCCTCTTGCTATCGATTTTACATTGTCTCCCATGACTTCAACTTCCGACAATTTGGATCTAGTAGTTGACATGGTGATCTCTTCGATAGGGATATTGGAGCCTGATCTCCTTAACCCTCTCGCGACCCTCGACATGTGTTCCTTCCAGAGTGATTTTCTTCCATCCAGTGAATATCTCTTGGAAGCCATGACCGAGTTTTCTCCCTTGACATGGTGTTCTTCCAGAGCGTTATTCTCTTGGAAGCCATGATCAAGAAGAGTCCACGAGCATAGTTTCTCTTTTCTGTAGCAAGCTCGTTAAACAATGAAACAAATGTCACAAGCATAGTTTTTCTCTCTGTTGTAAGCTCGTTAAAAAATGAAAAAAAGGTCATGAGCACAATTTTTCTTCTCTGTGGCAAGATCGTTAAAAAAATGAAACAAAATCTTTGAGCATAATTTTTCTTTCTATAACAAGCTCATTAAAAAATGAAACAACAATTTTGGGGATTGAACTCGGAGCCCTGAGCATAGTTATTTTCCTGTGTCAAGCTCGTTGAAAAATGAAACAGTCACCTCTCCTATCAGGTCGAGTCTTTCGCCAGATCTCGTAGATGTCGAGTCGAGTATTTCGTTAGCTCTCGTATTTGAATCTTCATTTCATCCACCTGTATCCTTTTTCTCCATCTAGTACAGAAATTGGTGACAACCTCAAAGTCAGTGAATGAATTGAAGCTTGGAGGGCATGTCTCCAGCCTTTGATGATCATTCTAGAGTTAAGCCACTAGCTTTCAAGCTGCGGGCATACTGAGCTTAGTCTTTGTTATTTCTCGTGCTCGTAAATACATGAGAATGAAACCAGGTAAACTTTTATATTTTTTCGGACCCGCATGGATAAATGAAAAAGGAACCCCTTGGAGTCTTCTTTGAGCTCTTTTTAGATTCTCTAAACATGAAAATATTGCTGAGTGATCTTGTTTCCTTTCCCACTCATTAAAAGGTTTGAAAGGGCGTCTTTTGGGTGATAATTTATCTCTTTTTCGGCCTCGCGATACTAACATTATGAAAAACTCTAAATATGAAAAACCACCGAGTTTACCTTCTCTGGACTCGTTAAACAATCATACATTGAAGGGACCATATGGGATCGAACCCTTACTTCTTCCAGTTTTTTAAACAAAGAAAGAAGGAATTACCGAAGGTGAGTCATATCGAGCATGTGTTACCCTCCTCGAGCTCATTAAATTAAAAAGAGGTACTCGTCTATCTAGATGGGGGGAAAATTGAAAGAAGAAAGCCAAACAGTTTTGAGAACACTACCAGTATCTCTTACGGTCGCCCTTGAACACGACATTTTGTCTTTGCATGCATTTTAATCCCCTGAACCTCTGCACTGAGCCAATCCTCTGAGTTTCTTTTACTCCTTTGGGTCACCTGACGAAAGTCACAGCATCCACTGCATCATCAAGATTTGGTCCATGTCATGTTTCTGCTGTCGTGCCTCAGTGTTCAAGGGAAGTATCTGCCTCGAGAGTCAACCATCACAAATATCCTGTTTCAATACCCGTGTCAATCCATGTTCATTTTATCTACCAATTACATCTCTGTGTCAGTTTCGTGTCATTGATGGGGGATACATCAAGGCCCTCCTTCGACGAGTCTATTCTTGTCAACTTCATCACATTATCTAGGAGCTAGACTTAGAAACCAGTTAGTACCTTGGGACCTGCATGCCTCAATGGTAGGCCTCCTCATGTTCGACAGTGGGTTTAAATCATTGACCTCTGATCGAATGATTCCACGGATGTTCGACTTCATCTCATTCATTCACATTTGTTGGAATGTACTAGAGTACCTTGGGAATCATTGACATCAATGGTGATCTCCCTCGCGCTTGTTAACGGTTTACATCATTGACTAGTAACCAAGTGGTTTCTGCCATGTTCGACATCAGGACATCTATTCACATGGTTAGATTTGTACTAAATCGGGATCGGTAAGAAGACCCTGGGTTAATTTTTCACTCTTATGTATACTTTGCACAGGTTACGAAGGTGTTCTTTTTAACTATGACACCTATATTGTTACATAGATCCACTTTGTATTGGTCATGGCTATGTCTTGTCATATCATAGATCCACTGTGTATTCTTCGTGGCTACGATCAGTTCAGGTCATAGGAGTATAGATCCACATTGTATCTACAGTGGCTATGCCATTTTGTCAATATAATTATGGATCCACAATGTATTTTATGGCGGCCATACCTAAAAAGTCTTTATCACTCAAGCATAGGTATGCCTGCCTTGGATTTTGAAACATGTCATAATATTTGTTTGATAGTTGTGTGCATATTTTTCTGGTCTCTCTGCGTCCATACCCTTGATCAGAAAAATTCTACAAAGTACTTCAGTCATCATCATCTTCTAACTTCATACTTTGGGGGAAAATCTGTTACACCTCAAAAGTACTCACTTCGATAGTGTCGCAAGTGTCGTCATTACGAGTGTTGTAAGTGTCACATTTTGTCTGCAAGTGTCGCATCTTGACTATAAGTGTTGCAAGTGTCAAAAACATCATACTGCCATCTTGCATATGTCGTGCCTCTAACGACATCATGAAGACACTTAAGACACCTCAAAGGTTACTTTGGAAGAAGAGAAATCACTTGACATAAAGTACAAGTCTTTTGACATTGAGAAAACCACAAAAAAATGGATTTTGGCGAGGAGTGCTCCCCTACCCACTATCAGAGAGTGCTGGCGCTCCCTGAGCCTCTTTGGGGGAGTGTTTGAGTGCCCTATTCACCTCTTTGGGGGAGCGCTACCCTTTTTTTGGCAAATTTTGGGTTTGTTGAGGCAAATAAGGGAAGAATCCCTCAATTCCTGAATAATATGTCATGGTAATTATGTATCTGGCTCATGTTGTTCTCGCTGGTGGGCTAATTGGTCTGACAAAATCCATTTCCCATTTTTCAAACACTTGTAAGGTAACTTGTAGATTCAGGGGCATCTCATCCTTTCGTGATGGTCTTCCTATGCTTTGACAAACATAATAGCTCTGGCAATATTCCTTTGCATCTTTATGAAGGGTATGCCACCATAGACCTGTGCAAAAGATCTCCTATGTTGTCACCTTTCCTACTTAATGTCCTCTTGCAACACCATCATGAACTTCTACTAAGATAATGGTTCTTTCATGTTCTAGCCCACATCGTCACAGTATCCCATCTATGCCTAAATTATATAAGTTTCCTGTGATCAACTGATAATCTACTGCTTTGACTACTAACTGTTTCCTCTGGGCTATTGTCATATCGGGTGGAGCAACTTATGTGCTCAAGTATTGGAAAATTTATGCAAAGTGGTCATATACCATTTGGAATGAAAACAAATGTGCATATTATAAGATATCGTTCAGGTTCCCTACATATTCCCCTGTCAGTATCCGTGACAAATGGTTTGGTCCTACATTTAATTTTCTCGGCTTCA
>JASDQU010437369.1:71593-86639 GCA_032191745.1 Picea mariana | reverse complement strand
ATGAGGTGTATAGTTGATGATGTTGGTACATATTGATGAGTCATTGTTGATGAGTAGTTGACACATGATTGGTATATACTTGGTACATGGTTGGATGCACTTGTTTATGGTACAGGTTGATTACAGGTTGTTTGGCACAAGTTGGTGCATGGTTGATGCTCTTGTTTATGGTACATATTGATATCTGTTGAGGATTGTTGCCTCATCTCAGTTGGTGCTGAGAATGAAAGATGATTCTTGCATATAGAGCTAGTGCTCTTGTAGAGTTGTACTCTATTCAGTTGTTGCTGATAAACCCCAAGGATTGTAGTCCGTAATAAAAAGAAAATTGTACATACATCTTGTGTTCTTTGTGTTCATTGTGTTGATGACTTGTTGATGATATATTGCTGATATATGTTGCTGATATGTGCTCACATATAACTGGTTATAAATGAAAACAATGGGTAATGAATAAATGTTGAATGCTAATTGATGAGTTTTTGTGCAAGAGGGAAGTTTTGGGAAAAAGAGCCCCACACTCATTCACCCCCCCTCTAAATGTGGTAGGTGTGTCCAAGGGATCAAAGGATCATGACTGTCCCTTTCGAATTTGGGAGTGATCACCACTGTGGGATCCAGATATATCCGAGATCATTGGATCAGAGGGTAGGTGAACAAGGGTCATCCGATGAAGGCGAAGAAAAAAGTTGAGTAGGTTTAAGTCTCACCCATCAGATCTGCATGCGAACGAATGTGAATCGTATATCTCGTGGTGGTTCAGAGGATCAACACTTCGAGAGAAAGTGAAGGCGGAGAATTTGAAACTCCTGAAGCCCAAAGAGCCGAAGTGATTCACAACCATTGATTTGTGAGAGACACACATCGATGGATCGTCGACTTCGAGTGAAATCACTCTGGGAGAAAGTGAAGGTGAATAGTTTGAAACTCCTAAAGCCTAAAGAGCCTGAGTGATTCACAACTATTGATCTATGAGAGACACGTGTCAACAGATTGTAGACTTTGAGTGAAATCACTTCGAGAGAAAGTGAAGGTAGAGAGTTTGAAACTACCGAAGCTTGAAGAGCCGAAGTGATTCTTAGTCGTCAACCTGTGGGAGGACATGCCTCCACAGATTGTGAAATCCAGGTGAAAGCTTTCTGGGAGGAAGCAAATGGGGAAAGTTGAGACTTATGAAGGATGAAGTCCTGAAGTGGACTAGAGTCATTGATTTGAGGTGGACGCTTGATCTAGAACTTTGGGTATAGAGTACTCCGGGGAAAAGCGGAGGTCGAAAGTGCCAAACTCTCAAAGCATAGAGTCTCGAAGTGGATCTCTATCGCTGATCATGAATGAGGAAGAGGACCATTGATCTGGTCATGGATGAAGGTTCTAAAGTTGTGAAGTGCCCAGGAGGGTAAGCCCTGGGTCATAGCCCAAGGTCACATCAGAGGAAGGAGCTATCGCCTGTCAATGTGATATTGGAACAGGGCGCTAAGGAAGCAGGACCCATGGATAGCCATCAATATATGAATGAAAAATTGACAGTGGGGGACCATTTTGAGGAGAGGAGGAAAAATTAATGGACGTGCTATTTTGCAGCCCACTATTTTCTAGTGCCGTTGATCTCATTGGGAAAAGAGATCAACGAACACGATTTAAAGGAGATTTGGGTGAGCACTTTTCGGATTGTAGGGACAAAGATCTCCGATAAAGAGGGAGAACATTTTCAACCTGTAATTACTATTGATCGTCGATCTCAACCCTCAATCAATTTTCAAACACATGATCTCTGATATAGTAATTTCTAAAGAAGAAAGTGCCAGGAAGTATTTGGCCGCAGTTTCGAGCTATGGTCACCTGGGGAAGTGGTTTGAAGGGAGTGCCTATGTAGAATTAAATTTTGTATCAACTAAGGGATAACATAGAAGTGTTGTACGGTGAAAATTTATACATATATGTTCTTCATGAATTGAGAAGAAAAGGGACCTGTAACATGGTTTGGAAAATTTTGTTTATCATATGCTTAATTCTAACAAAATGGTCACTTGCACATTTTTCATAATTAAGGGGTTTAAACACATCAAATCAGAATGCGTATTGAAGAAATGGAAGAAGGCAAGGGAGCCTCCATCCATGATAAGGAGGTTGAAGGCTAGAATACTAGAATTGACAATGCAGAGACAAAATCTAATGGACGCAAGGGTCGAGGGTAGAAGTAAACATTGCTAGAAACTATAAGAATACTGAAAATAGAAGTGTAGATCTAGAAGGAAGACAACGAGAGGTTGATGAGGGAGAAAATTCAGATAAATGATCAAGTGTTTTAGATCTTAAATCAACTGCAAATTCAAGCCAAGAATGGATCGAAGCAAGAGGAAGAAGGAAATTGTCATGAAAGAAGATATGATCGTGGAAGAGTTGGTGATTCAAGAAGTGCTAGCAGAACTCATAGACACCAATCACCTCCTTATTCATTCAAAAAATTTTATGCATCAGAAGATTCTGTAAGAAGCCTAGAGGTGTCTCCTATTAGGCACCGAATAAGGAGACAAAAGGTGGACAGATTGCAAGGAGAGCTAAGGAATCTCAAGCCATCATCCTTTGATTGTGAACGAGAAAGGGAGGACGACGTTGAAGAATGATTTCTTGGACTCAAGAGATATTTTCAATTGAATAACTATTCATCAAATCTAGAAGCATGAATTGCCACCTACCATTTACACGAGAAAGCTACAATGTGGTGGGATAAACTGAAGCAATTTGAACATATTAATGAGAATATGGTCTCTTGGAATCGGTTCAAGAAGTACTTCCATAAGGAGTACCTCTCAGAGAATTTCTATGACAAGAAAATGCAGGAGTTCTTTGAACTCAGGCTGGGAAGCATGACTATGGAAGAATATGAGAAGAAGTTCTTGGGATTGTTAAAATATGTTGGGTTTATAAATGATGAAAAGGTAAAGATACAAAGGTTTTTGAGTGGAATTCCATCCTTTTATAAAGAAAATATTAGGTATGATGATCCCAAGACCTTGATTGAGGCCATCAGGAAGGATAAATACCTATATGAGCAAGGTCAGGGTAGAGAATACCTACATAAGTCTTGGAAGGATAAGAAGAAGGAGAAGTCTGATTAGAGGAGGAAAGGATTCAAACCTCCCTTCAATAGGAATGAGCCTAATAGAAATCATCAAGATCAGTGTGCTAAGGGTGAATCCAAGAAAGATGACTCCTTGGAAAAAATGGGAAGACCACCTATCCAATGTTGGGGATGAAAAGAAGATCACTTGTACAAGGATTTTCCACACAGAACGAACAGAGTGAAGACTATGCACAACATCCAAGAGGCTACAATAGTCGAAGATATGGGAAGAATCTATGCAAATTTAGATGATCGACAAGAAGAGTACCAATCCAATATGATCGAGGTGGAAGGTAAGATCATAAATCAACATGTTTCTACTTTAGTTGATTTAGGAGCAAGTCATTGTTATATTGATCCTAAAATAGTGGATAGATTACATTTGGAAGAAAGTAACCTTGGAAAATTAAGTTTGGTTCAGCTAGCCACTGGAACTAAAAGGAGAATCCATGATATGGTCAGAGGATGTTCCATAGGTCTTAATGGTGTGAATAGAAATGATGATCTAAATATCATACCATTAGGGTCTTATGATATTCTAATTGGATTGGATTGGCTAGACAAGCATCATGTTGTCCTAGATTGTCATGGCAAGACATTTATATGCCTTGATGGAGATGGAAAACAAAGCGCTGTGAAAGGAGTTCCAATACCCATCTCTATAAGGGAGATTCCATCCTTACAAATGAAGACATGTTTTAGGAAAGTATGTCAATTGTATGCAGCCCATGTGGAGGAGACAGAAAAGACAAAGGGGCCAAGCCTTGAATATTTCTCGATACTACAAGAATTCGAGGATGTATTCCAAGAAATACCAAGGTTTCCACCAAAAAGGGAGATAAATTTATTTATTGATTTAGTGCTAGGAGCTTACTTGGTGTCAAAAACACCTTATAGAATGAGCACACCATAGTTAAAAGAATTACAAATGCAGTTGGAGGAATTGTTGAATTAAGGGTACATACATCCAAGTGTTTCACCTTAGGGAGCACCAGTACTCTTTGTCAAAAATAAGGATGGAACCTTGAGGCTGTGTATTGAATTTCGAAAACTGAATAAGTATACTATAGAGAAAAAGTATCCTCTACCCAGAATTGATGACCTCTTTGATCAACTAAGAGGAGAAAAGATATTTTCAAAGATTGACCCAAGGTCAGGATACCATCAGGTAAGAATCAAGGAAGAAGACATTCATAAGACAAACTTTAGGACTAGGTATGGGCATTATGAATTTGTAGTGGTGCCATTTGGACTGACCAATGCACCAGCTGTCTTTATGTTCTTAATGAATGGCATATTCATAAATTATTTGGATAAGTCTGTCATAGTGTTGTTGGATGACATACTTGTCTATTATAAGTCTAAAGAGGAACATGAACATCACTTAAGACTGGTATTTCAAGTGCTAAGAGAACATCAGTTGTATGCCAAGCTGAGTAAGTGTTTTTTATCAAAAGCAGATCCATTATTTGGGACACATTATTTCATAGCAGGGCATAACAGTAGATCCAAAGAATATTGAAGCCATTAGAGGATGGTCAACACCCATAAATGTGTCAAAAGTCATATCTTTTATGGGATTATATGGTTACTACAAAAGGTTTATAGTAGGGTTCTCCAAGATTTCTCATCCCATCACTTCTTTGAAAAAGAAGGGAACTAAATTTGAATGGACAACTAAGTGTGAAGAGAATTTTAATCTATTGAAGGAATTACTTACTAGTGCACATGTGTTAAATATTGCTGACCCAAATGAAAGTTTTGTGATATGTATAGATGCATGTAAGGAAGGACTTGGGGGAGTCCTCACACAAAATGGACATGCCATTGGTTATGAGTCTAGAAAGCTTAAGGAACATGAGAAGAACTATGCCACACATGACTTGGAGCTTGCTGCCATTGTCCATGCCTTGAACATGTGAAGGAATTACCTCATGGGGAAGAGATTTGAATTCAGAACATACCACATTGGCCTGAAGTATATTTTTGAACAACCAACCTTGAATGCCAGGCAAACAAGATGGTTGGAATTTTTAAGTGAATATGACCTCAATATCAAGCATATCAAAGGAAAAGAGAATAAAGTTTCTGATGCACTTAGTAGAAGAGTGCATCTCATGCATGCTACAAATCAACATTACCTACAGGTAAAGGAAATATTACAACAAGGAGATATACACTAGAAAATAAATGGGTATGAGGTAAAGGAAGATGAATTACTTATGCATAAGAATAGAATCTATGTTCCTAGTTCCAGAGAACTGAGGAATTTGGTATTGAAGGAAATGCATGATGTTCTTTATGCTGGACATATCGGTTACTAGAAAATGATTACAATAGTAAGAATCCAATTATTTTGGTTGGGAATGAAAAAGAATGTTGTTGATTACATCACTCAATGTATGGAATGTCAGAAAGTGAAGGCTGAGCATAGGAACCCAATGTGTTTGCTGCAACCATTACCAATCCCAGAGAAGAAATGAGAAGTGATAACCATTGATTTCATAACTAAATTACCCAAGACAACAAGACAACATGATTCAATCATGGTAGTGTTTGAAAAATTAACAAAGTTTGCTCATTTTGTTTCTGTAAAAGCAACCCATACAACGACTAATATTGCAGAAATTTACATGAGAGAGATTGCTAGGTTGCATGGGATACCTAGTACAATTGTCTCAGATAGAGATACAAAGTTTACCTCCAATTTATGGAAGGGATTGTTTAAAGGATTTGGTACAAATCTAAACTTTATCACAACATACTATCCACAGTTAGATGGGAAAACAGAGAGGGTCAACCAAGTAATTGAAGATATGTTGAGAATGTATGTGATAGATAAGCCATATAAGTGGAAAGATTACTTGCACTTGGTTGAGTTTGCATATAATAATGGGTATCAAGCTTCATTGAGAATGATCCCATTTGAAGCCTTGTATGGTAGGAAATGTAATACTCTAGTGAGATGGGACAACCCAACCGATAGAGTGGTACTTGGGCTAGAGTTGCTCAAGGATATGGAAGACGAGATGGTTAAGATCAAGCATAATTTAAAGGCATCTCATGATAGACAACATTTTTATGAATATAAGAACAAGATAAATAGAAAATTTAAAGTAGGGGAGCATGTACTTTTGAAAGTGAAGCCCAAGAAAAGCTCTTTGAAATTGGGTAGTTGTACAAAGATGGCAACCAGGTTATGTGGTCCATTTGAAATACTGGACAAAATAGGGCCAGTTGCATACATGCTTTCATTTTCTGCTTCCATGAATGTGCATAATGTATTTCATGTCTGTTTACTAAAGAAATATGTACATGATACTAACCATGTTATTGATTGGCATCTGATTCAGGTAGAGACATAGGGAGGCTTTCAGGTCTAGCCAGTGCGGGTATTGGACATAAAGGTTAAAATACTTTGGAATCAAGTTATAGAGATGGTAAAAGTTCAGTGGACCTGCTATGGTCCTGAATATGCTACCTGGGATCATGAAGATGCCATGTGGGCAGAGTACCTGCAGATTTTTGAATAAATTTGGAGATTTCGATCTCTATTTTGTATATGCACTAAGAACAGTGCCAAAATAAGGGGAAGGGGATGTAACACCCCAGGTTTTGAGCCCCATATTAAATAATGTATTTTGTTAATTGTAAAGAGGCCAGAGGGCCCAAAAAATTAAAAGAGTCCAGTGTGCCTAAGAAATGTAATGTTTTGATCATTATTAATAATACACACATCGCTAGCTTCTAGACGGACAAGGACTAGAGTTATAGGGGGATATGATTCCACAAGAGAGGGGGCTTGAGGGGATAAATGTTATTTCCTATTTTAATTACCCTTTTGTTTAAGGGAGTGGATAAATTATGTAAGCTTCTTGAGGGAGGCTAGTAGGTTCTTGATCCCCCACGAAATACTCAAACCCTCCCCTGGTTTGTTGGGGGGGCGGGGGGTTGGTTGATTGGTCGTTCGCTCCTTCATTCTATTATGTGTTCATTCACTTGTTTACTGGTTCATGCGTTCATTCACTTTCTCATTCATTCATTCACCCTGTCCTTAACTATCACTCATTGATCCATCCTCATCCATGTCTTGGCTTGGGAAAGGGAAACAAATTGACAAAGAGTAGCCATGGTATTGTTGGTTGTAGTGGTCATTGGCCTGCATGTCTAAGATGCATTGGCCTGTGTCTAGCTTTGTTCACAACTATGAGTCCTGAGAGTTCCAGTATTGAGATTCTGGACCAATTGCACTAGAGCCCTCAAAGGAGAAGGAATGCCTGAGGGACTGTGTGGCAAAGAAGGGTGGAGGTCCATTCTCTTGGGTGGTGCAAGATGGGTAGAAGTGATATGGTTACTTGGATTGCTGTGAGTACTAGGAAAGCCTATGAGAGCTTGAGTTCTGACAAGTTTGGGAAGCCAAGTAACACTCTAGAACCGTCCTTATGGATTCATAGCCTTGGCTTGGGGGTGACACTGCTGTTGAGATTTGGATCAGTAATGTGTACTGTTGGGTGGAATGTTCTTGTTCTTCATCTAGTTGGTGTCATCTTTTATAAAGATAAGATCTTTCTGTTATGGTATTATTTACCTGTATATGAATGTATTCTGCTGTGTATTTATTTATCGTTTAATTGAATCTTTAGAATATGCATGCTTGTTGGTTATTGTTTTGCATGCCATTATATATATTCTTTTATGCATCCTTATTAATTTAAAAAAAGGTATCGGTAAGAGAAATAAGTCCAAGGGTGGTATTGAAGGTGGCGTACCCTGACCTGTGGGTCATCGGGGATGTTACATGTGTAGTTGCACAATTGTGCTCATTTGACATTCAAACATCTATATCCTCTACCCCATTAGACCTCCAAATAGTTATCAACAATCATTACAAGGTATTTGGTGAAATTCCTGTGGGTCTTCCACTGGCTTGAGTTCATGCCCATGCTATCCATTTGCAACCAAGAAGTGTACCACCTAAAATTAGGCCTTACAGGTATCCATATGTACACAAGAGTGAGATTAAGTGCATGAGCCAAGAAATGTTAGAGTCCGACATCATTCAAACTAGCCAAAATTATTTCTCTTCACTAGTGGTGATGGTTACAAAAAAGGATGGTTCATGGTGTATGTGCCCAGATTATAGACAACTCAACAAAAGGACCATCAAAGATAAGTTTCATATTTTTTTCATTGGTGAGTTATTAGATGAATTACATGAAGAAACATTCTTTACTAAGATCTATATTTGTTTGGGATATTACCAAATCAGGATGAGGCAGGAAGGCATTCCTAAAGCAAATTTTAGAACACATGAAGGTCATTATGAGTTTTTGGTTATGCCACTTGGACTTACTAATGCACCTTCAACATTTCAAATCCATTCATTAGAAAATTTGTGTTAGTATTTTTTGATGACATACCAATCTACAACAAATATTGGGAAGAGCATGTACAACATGTTGACAAAGTATTACAACTATTGGAAGAGCAACACATTTATGCATATCCTTCCAAGTGTTGCTTTGGGGTTCAATAAGTGGAATATTTGGGTCATATTGTATCTCATGAAGGTGCAAAAGTGTACCTTAACAAAATTAAAGCTATGAGGGAATGGTTGATTCCCAAAACCTTGAATAAACTTAGAGGATTCTCAGGGTTAACAGGATATTATTGTAAGTTTGTCAAGACTTATGGTCAAATAGAAACACCTCTAATAACATTATTAAAGAAGGAAGCATTTTCTTGGACCAAAAAAACAACCAAATATTTTGTAAAACTTAAGAAGGCTATGAGTACTACTCCTGTTTTGGCCACACCATACTTTACAAAAACATTTATTGTGGAGTGTGAAGCCTCAATCCATGGAATTGGTGCAGTTTTAATGCAAGAAGGAAGCCCCATTTCCTTTGAAAGTATCTAACTTAAAGGAAAAAACTTACTCAAACCCATTTATGAAAATAAAATGTTGGCCATACTACATGCAGTTCATAAATGGTGCCCTTACCTAATAGGAAGACACTTCAAAATAAAAATAGATCATGATAGTTTGAATTACTTCTTGGAGAAACAATTATCTTCAGAGGATCAACAAAAATGGGTCACAAATATGCTAGGTTATAACTTTGAAATTATCTACAAAAAGGAAAACATATTGTTGTGGAAGATGCCCTTTCAAGGAAAGAATAAGAAATAGAAGGTTCACTATGTGTTATTTCTATTTCACAATATGTTTGGGTGGAAGAAGCAAGGATAGAATGGAAGAAATATCAAGATGTATGCAAGATCATTAAACAACTAAATAAGGACCCCAATTCATTCAATAATTTTGTATATAAGAATGATTTTTTATGGTATAATGATTGCCTATATTTATGTAATAATTCCCAACTAAAACAGAAGGTCCTTCTAGAATTGCACACTTTTTCTACAGGAGGACATTCTAGATTCTTGGAAACACACCACAGGATAAAAAATGATTTTTTCTGGGAAGGTCTTAAGAATAATGTTCAAAAGTTTGTGTCTAAATGTTTAGTATACCAACAGAATAAGGGAGAAACAATCAAGAAACTGAGTCTCCTACAACCATTAGCTATACCAAGTCAATGTTGGGAAGAAGTTTCAATGGATTTTATTATAGGTTTTCCCAATTATGATGAAAATATTGCCATCATGGTATTAGTGGATCAAATGACAAAGAATGACCATTTTCTCTCTCTTTCTCATCCTTTTAAAGTAAGTAAAGTAGTCACAACAGTCATGGAAACAATTCAAAAGATACATGGAGTCCCCAAGATTATTGTGACAAAGATCCAATTTTCACGGAAAATTTTTGGACTAAATTATTTTCTTGTTTGGGTACTTAATTGGCTCACAACTCATCTTACCACACATAATCCGATGGCCAAAATGATATTGTGAATAAATTTCTAGAAGGATATCTTCATTATTTTGCATCTGATAAACATACACAATGGGTCAAGTGGTTTCCCTTGGCATAATGGTGGTACAACACATCCTTCCATATTTCATAAAAAATTTCCCCATTTCTAGAAATTTATGGATATCATCCTCCATCCATTACATCACCATTGAAATGGAATAAAAAGGTTCAAGCAGTGGAGGAACACATATGGAGCCAACAAGAGGTTCTCAAACTACTGAAGGACGACTTGGTTATTGAAAAAAATAGGATGAAATAACAAGAAAATCAACATCATAGTAAAAGGGAAGTTGAATTGGGGGATGGGGTATTTATGAGGCTAAAACCATATAAACAAATGTCCCTCAAGCAAAAAAATAAGGACACTAAATTAGCAACCAAATATTATGTCCCCTATAAGGTTTTACAAAGGATTTGAAGTATGGATTACAAATTGGAGTTGCCTCCATCTTCACATGTACATACAATATTCCATGTTTCTTTCTTAAAGAAGGTAATCATTAACTAGATCCCATTTCGAACTATTTTACCAGAGATTAATGAATAAGGGAAAATCATACTAGAACCATAAATAATGCTTCAAACAAGGATTAAGAAATTGAGAAATCAAGCAATCATAGAGCACCTTGTTAAATGGAAGATCCTATCAATGGAAGAGGTAACATGGGAAGATGATTTTTTCATGCAGAAACACTCGTAGTTAGTCAAGTGTTGAGGACAACACTTTTTTGAAAGGGAGGGGCATGTTAAGACCTAGACAAAGCCCCATTTTATGCGTAAAACCCATAATTAATCCATATATATTGAATTATAACATTTATAGTATTATAATTGTATGTCTGCTAGAACCCTTCATGGTACCCTTTAATTATAATTGTATCCCTTGTCTCCTATATATATACCAAGGAGACCTAGTCTTAGGATCATATTATCGCATCTAATATTGTATTCTAAATTGGATATATTGTAAAAATAGGTTTCCCCCTCAAAGTGGAGTGTAATCATTGACTTTTTATCATTTTTAAGGTGTTGGATCATAACATGTTCCCAATCCAAATATAAAATTCATATTCTAATTTTTAACATGTCATCCTCTATAACATGGAGGGAAAAATAGTATTCCATTTGGTTAACCCATCCTATCAAATCAAATACATCAAAATTATTTAGATAAACCTTAGGTAATCAATGCAACATATTGTGGGAATGATCTGCGCAGGCTTTGTAGTGTCAAGATTCATCACCCATAGAACATTCATCACCATCAAGCCTACCATCTAGTTTGTCAAGTTTATCAAAACAAAGTGAGAGTTTCTCATTGATGCTAGTCACGTGGTTTTGAATTTTGTATTGGGTTGCATCCATTGATTGTGAGGTACTTGCATTAGGTCATTCGATTTATCATCCATGGAGAACATGATTCTAGTGTGAGTCATGGAACATAGGGATCACCTAAAGGGTTACTAGGTAAGTATACCAATGTGGTAGATGATGTGAGAGGATTTTTTTGAGATAGGTTATGGATAAGGGTTTGTTTCAGCCTAGGCCCATGTGGTCCACCCAAAGTATTACTAAATAACTATATCAAAATTATAAGTATCACGAGAATATTCTTTTGAGATGGTTCTACCATAATGTTTTTCTCTAACCGGGTACTTCCCTCCCCTCTTTCCAAAGGATTATTATACTAAAACAATTCTCAAATTACTTATCTTCCAAGTTATGTAGCAAAATTTATTTCCTATGTTGCAAACACTAGGGTTTACAAGGCCATAAGAGAAAATGAGTGTTAGGAATTGTTGTCCACTTGGTCATCCCTTCTCTCTCCTAAAGGGGCCAAATGTTTGGTCATAGTTTGTCGAATGCACCTTCCCATTCCAGTCTAGGCCTTCGAGCTAGTTCTTGGGCCAGAGGGGGGGTACCCTTAATATTTCCAAAAGAAAGAGTCCATGTTTTTCACCCAAGAACAAGATATTCAAACAATAAGGCTTATAGTAGATTTATAACATAGAAAGATGGTGCATGGATTTAATCTCTTCTATTTATTTAAAAAAAAAATGAAAAATGTATTGTAGGGATTCAACTTCCTTCTGGGCATGAGGAACAATTTCCAGAGTGAATATTCCTACATTTATTGGGAACCTAGGCCATAGTTGTTTGTTGCTTGCTGACAAAAAGTATGTTATTCCTTTCTCCATATTTTGATATGCAATTTCTCCAACTAACAGTTTGTCAGGGACATATTTTGGCAAGAGATGCGAGGCTTGTGTACATCCATAAATCCTAACATATGTGTAATATTTCCCCATGTACCAATCAATAATATCCCTCATGGATGTTATGGATCCTTGAGATATTCTATGGGGTGGGTGTATGAATATGATGATAAATAGTGGAACTAGGAAATACTCGTAGATATTATAGAAATATTTCTTATAGTTGATATCCCATAACTTTGAGAAGTATACATGTACAAGTGGAAAAATAGGATTTCACTCCCATCCCAAAGTAGGAAAATGTATTGAGGAAAAAATAACATCAATTAGGTAGGAAGACATGTAAAAACATGGCTTCTTGAAACCTAGAGTTTCTCGGTCATTCTTGAATATGTTGAATGTGAGGCTTTGGGCCCAGTTGAAGACATTCCATACCTTGGCCACACAATAAGCCATCAATGTCAATTCCATATAAAAAAGTGTGTTGGTCTCTTCACCATACAATCTGCATATAATGGATACCAATAATCGATAAGGTCTTTTTAGATATTGTGACTAATCGATCGTATTTCTGGGTAAATTTTGTCTCTTCATCCCAGCAATTCTCCACTAGTTCATCAAAGTCTGGGTGATATTACCCAAATTTATGTAGGAATGGGTTGTTGAGGGACACACCAGATTCCTGTAGGTGGTACCTAATGTGAATGTCATTCAGACTCATAGAAGCTATTGTAACTCTAAATTTATTCACCACAATAGCTATGTCATCATCGAGATGAGTGAAAACCAACATTGCAACATCATTTTACGGGAAAAATATTGGGCAAGAAACTATGGAATATATCCTTAATCTCTTCTTTATGTTGTGATAAATTGCTATGTCATCATCCTCCACAGGGAAATATTCAGTGTTAAAGATTTTGTATATCTCATCCCATATTAGACAATGTTCCATTCCATTGAAGTATTTCATATGAGACAACAACATGTCATCTGGGATTTTTTATAGGTGAAGGGACATTCACCGTGGGAGATTTTCCTATTCTTATTTGTGGTCATGAAATATTGTTATTTTAAATTTTTGTAACATATAAAATCACAATGAGATGATCAAAATGCCAATACTGAAGTGAAACAACTTTCGAATAGATTGTATACATACTTGGTGGCTTCACTGTTTTGCACTGTAGATCTAATTTAGCTTGATAATATAGTTTGTAAAGCTCCTTTTTCACTTTAAAATATTGAATAATGCATCATAAGGGTTTCAATTTAGGTTTTAAGTGTTTCCCAATCCCTCTACAATTAATATGAGTGGAATACAACCTATAGTAGATAGAAAAAAGTATAGCTCCATTAATGTTTTCAGAGGGAAGCTTCTCAGGCTCGTGCCATTGGATCAATGTTTTCAGAGTAATGTCATTAGAGTTATTTTTTCAGAAGGGGACTTTTCGATAGTGTTGTTGAAGATGATTCATCGGAAAGGGACTTTTTGATACTATTGTCTGAGATGATTCATCAGAAGGGTTTTATTGGAAGGATTACTTACAGAAGAGTCCTTCCAATAGTGTTGAAATAAATGATTTATTGGAAGCATGCTATTAGGAAGAGGTTCTCAGAAGTTTCTAAGGTGATTATCCTCTTCGACAAATATTCCCTAAGGAATATTTGTGATTATGTATCGGGAATCGTGCATATGTGTGTTTAATAAAGGGGAAGGTCTAAGAGTTTGTATTTAGATTAACAAAGTTTCTTATAAACACTTGTCAAATCAAAATATTTAAAGGTTAAGTTCATGGGGAAAATAAATCAATCTTTATTATCTTGTGATTAATTCTTTAAAGTAGAGTTTGTCAAGATGAGTTTTCAGAAGGGAGTTATCGAGGGATATCATACACCATGCTAAATAAGAAAACATGAGGAAACGTTTCTAAATTGTAGTGACCGAGATTTAATTTAGACTACCAATGAATTAATACGGAACAGTAAATTTGAAATTTACTCAAAATTTCACTTAATCTAGCATATTCACTCCCATATTCCAATAAATAAATTAACAATTTACATTTTCATTTGCATAACAAGTTAAATTTACATAACAATTTGCATAACAAGTTAAATACCTCGCTCTGATGTTGTCGCTCCCTTCGCTTCAACCTATCCGCAGTAGCTTGCTCCTGAAGACACCCCAAAACCAACCACCCTATCGACCAGTACGCCTGGCCCTAGGACATCTATGGACGTCCTAGCCCTCCGAGCCCAAAACCCCTCAGCCCCGGTGCACTATAAATCCCACTGTTAACTAACTCTGTCTCCAAGCTCCCCAAAATCTCCTCTCCCGTAGAATGTATGAATGAATAATCCCCCTCTTTCCCTTATGCCTCCTTCACCACCCTCGCACCTTCACTCCCCACCAAACACCTTATCCATACATTTATTTCTATTTAATGGTCTTATCTTTTACTTAATGTTCCTTTTACGTATGGGTTACGTTATCCCTTATGGGATACGTAACCCCATTTGACCTTATTTTATTTTCCCCCATTTTTTAATACATAATTAATCAATTACTTTAATTAATAGTCAATTAGTCACTAACCATTAATTTAATACTTAATCATTTAATGTCTCATTTAATAATTAATCATTCATTAACCCTTAATTAAGGAGTTAATCATACTTCAGCTAACCATAATCAAAATAATTAATTAATAACATATAATTAATTAAGGTTATATAATACTTAATTATAATTTAGCTAATTTT
>JASDQU010437369.1:38821-70661 GCA_032191745.1 Picea mariana | reverse complement strand
TATTTAACTTGTTATGCAAATTGTTATGTAAATTTAACTTGTTATGCAAATGAAAATGTAAATTGTTAATTTATTTATTGGAATATGGGAGTGAATATGCTAGATTAAGTGAAATTTTGAGTAAATTTCAAATTTACTGTTCCGTATTAATTCATTGGTAGTCTAAATTAAATCTTGGTCACTACATAAATGACTATCATTTCCAACCTTGGGAAACATGATAACCAAAGATGATAATGATAATGCATGTAATTAATTAAAGGTATGGGGTGAAAAATATTATCAAATTATAAAAACATACCTTTTGATATAATTTCTTCAGGAAGTAAGAATCTAGGTTTGTGGTTAATTAATATTTTTGGTAAGCTCATCGGGAGAGTACTGTTAGGAACCCCTCATCAATAAGGAACATGCTCATGGGAGAGTCTGATAGATAAGATCCCTAAATGATGCATCTGATAGGTCATCAGGCTTGATTTTTTTGTAAGAGGGAGCTTTGCAAACTAGGTTTGTGATTTAGATGGGTTGAGAGTACTACAGTCTTGTCAGATGTCAGACTTCGGATTTCCAAAGGGTTATAATGAGATAGCCATGAGATGGTAAGAGTAAGATGCATTAGTCGACTAATACGATCTCGAAAGTATTTTTCACATGGTTAAAGTTATCACATCAACTATAGGGGTTTCATATGCATTGAAATTTGAAAGGGGGGTTGTTTATCAAACATGATAGGCTCAAAAATAAAAAACCTAAGAGGTATTCTAGATGGTACGATGAAATATTTCCTCTGTGCATCCCACAAATATACCAGACCTGATCAACCACTTTGTAACCATGTAGTATTTATATATAATTTTAGATAGGGGGGCCATCAATTTCTCTCGAAATGGAAGAAATTGAAGGGAGTTGTTGTAGCCACAACATGTGGTATATTTAAATAAACAAAGTGTTAAAGCATGATAATTTTTACCTTTCTAGCACACTTGCAGTTTCMCACATGATACTAAATGGAAATACTAAGCACATTCAACTTTGTGATTACACATCAAATTTCCCATCATACCCAACAAACAACTTGTTTACCACACCACTATTAGTAYGAAATGACATTCCCATGCATCAAAAAAAGAAGTGGATGATACCATACATTCTATTAATTGAACCATCACAATAGAATCAAAAAAATATTACAATAAAAATTCATAAAAACATTGGGACACAAGCCCTCTTAAGGAGTACCACAATAATGCCCAAAAATCCAAGCAGAGTGGAGAAGGGTTTATTTTTTATTGCCTCTTGCAATGAGTTTGGCCAACCTTAAGAATTATATGCTACCAAGTAATATGAAAAGGTTTTGATAGTTGACCACCCTACAAATGAGCCACATCCAATTTTCATGTAGACTCATCTAACAACTTGTTTACCACACCACTTTTCAAATGAAAGGAAACTTCCATCAACAATGGAGTAGAGGTTTTCATATATATATATATATATATATATATATATTCCAATTCATATGAAAAAAAAACATTTAACTTACCATCCTATGTACCTGTTGATCTTGAACTGAGTTTCACACACACAAAATCATGGGGCTCGTGGGTAGAGAAGGGGGATGCAGGAGGAATGGGTCTCATGACCATTTCTAAAGAGGGAGAGCATGTGCAACTCTCTGGTTCTGAAGAGAACTGAAAAATGATTTTTTTCTCAGCATGTGTTGGTTAGAATTAAATCTTACTACTCTTCTTGGGATGACCTAGGGTCAGGTCCATTTGGTTTCCAACAAAACCCCCTAAAACTATCGACCCACTCAATAAAATATAAGGCAAAACAACGCACAAGATGCACTGCGCAGTCTCACCTAAGATAGTTCTTATGGGTGGCTACAACGTTCAGGTTCTTGTAGCCTGGGGAATGAGTGGGGATTTGTGATTAAACTCAACAGTCTTCATTTATTACTTTAACATTCATCTTATAGGGGATACCTTACCATTCTTGTTCATACATGTAAAGTAGAATATCTATCTAGTCATTCATGCATTTTTTTAATGTCTAATCATAAACAACAAAAGAGATACATAACATTAAATCACATAACACATGATATACCATGGTTCACCCCTCATAGGCTACATCCACAAAGATTTGGCTACTCTGCTCTTTTATTATTATGGTTCCAAAACTACAACACCTTGCACATTACAACTCTCCATTAAAATCGGTTGAGATCTACAATGAGGTGGACTAGATCACACCAGGCTCCTCAAACTGTGATCTAACCCTCAAGATCTCCCTTATTCCCCCTCCTCATCTCAACAACTTAAAAGTTAGATTGTAACAACTGCATAATAATAATGACAAAACAACATGATATCCAACTCCTCAACCGAAGAACCCCTGACCTAGACCTCCTAGGTACCTATTTATACATGTTATTGGCTTAAAATCCATTACATCCTCTTACCAAAACCCTAACCCTAGCATGGTTAGGTATTCTTTCATGCATGCCTCACATGCTTTTCTCCTCTGCATGCACATTTACCTTACGCGCGCTACTTTTCCTGTCAACTGTATTGTTCTTTATTCTCCAAAATTATTCTTTATTCCAAAATGGGCCTGGACCCAACAGGCCCCCAACACTAATATGTGGCTCTTCCCGAGCCACCTAAAAACTGTGCACCCCTTTGACAACTTCTGCTAGACTATGGAACTTGTTTGTGAGTCCCTTCCCTTGTGTCTGGACCTACCCGGTCTTTTCTGTAAGCACTTCTAAGTTATGCGCTATGAATTCATCTTGAAACATGGTTGCACATTCTACCTCTGTTTGCACCATGTTATTCTTCTCTACCTCCATCTACATGACCATTTATGCTACTTTCTCTTGGAGGGGTTCCTTCTGTGGCTGTCTCTCCTATTTGTGCACCTGTGTCATCTTTAGTTCAACTTTTAATCTCTTCATCTTTGACATTCCTTTTAAACACTCAGTGATTCCCATCGTCTTCTGTCTATGCTTGAGGTCTTGGATTTCAACACTTATCCTCTCTTCCTGCTAGTCCCACTATTGGACCCGCTCATCCTCCTCCAACGTTATTTAGAGCTATGTTGTTTTTTCAAATAGTTCTATGACTCTGTTAAATTGTTTCTCCAACTATGCTAGTTGGAGTGGAGATTTTACTTTCATCTTCTCCCTAACCTATGGTGGATTCCTCAGAGTCATCTTCTCCTTTAGTTCCTCAATATGTTGCATGTATTGGTCGATAGTTTGGGAAATCTGGTTGAGTTTCCCCTCCATCATTGGAATCTCTGCATGCACAATGTTCGGAAGGTGACCATATATTGTTGTCACCCCCTATTCAATTTTATCCATGCACACTTTTCCTTATTTGGTATCAAACTTTACTTGTTCAATCAAGAGCTCCAATTCTTCCTTGTCATTCTTGACTTCCTATAGTTCTTCTTCATCTCTCCTCGCGCGTGACTGCACCTCCTGCGCTACGCTGACTTGGAGTCTGTACAATGCCTTTGTTAGTATATTAGACAATACCATCTCGACCTATGCTACATATTTTAGTGGCATCTACAACATGTCACTGATTACCCTGAATGTTGGACTCTCCTACACAGTTGTGTGAACCATGTGTTTGGCTTGTGGCATAGTCCTTGTTTCCACTGTTGTTTCTCCCTCAGGAATAGATGTTGTTCCCCTTTCAGACCTTTGCATGGTTCTGATTTGCTCGAGGACCTGTCTTATGCTAACCAAGTCATCTTGTATCTGCCCCCTTTGATGATTTGTTTCTTCAACATCTTCTACGACGTGGTCTTGCACCTTCTCATCCACAAGATCAATGTCGTCCTCTATGATTGTATATTTGGGAAGCTCTTTGTGCACCTTCTCCTTCTTGCACATTCCTCTTGACAGTGAAATTGGCTGCTTAGGTGGCCCTGGTTCTTGGGGGTTGGATGATGAGGGGTTCCATGTGTTCCCATAGGCCCTGCTCTTTGATATTTTTGTTGCGAGGCGATGTCCTTCTTTCCTTCCTATGCATCCTTATTTGTTGCCTGCACATCCTTCTTTCCTGCACCCCCTTATTTTGCTGTGCCATATTCTGTGTTGGTTTTGGATTTTGGGCATAAATTTATCTTCTGCAGGTGTCTTGGCTTGCCCTGTATCCACCTCCATGCCTTGGGTACTTCTTGATATAAGATTGGGATATTCCAGTCGTTGGGTCAATCCATCATAGTCCTTGATGAAGTATCTCATTTGGAACCACTCCTTTCCTTGATCCCTACATGCTTGAATCCACATTTTATGCCTGGACACCTTAAAGTTGGCGACGTCCTTGAACTGCACGACTTCCTCTTGAGTTATTCACCAAGTGTTGGCGATACTCTCCTGGATCTCCATGAAGTAACTAGAAAAGGTACCCATGTTTATGGTCCTGTGCTTGGGGTCAGAGTTTCTCCCCAACAACGTGTATCAGGTTACATGACACCGACCTATCCTACTATAGAAGTATGAATAAGGGGGCTCCCTCCACCCCATCAGCGCAATCAACATGAGTAGCCACGAGTAGTGGAATTCTATGCCAAGGTCCTACGCGTCTTTGTAGTCCTCCATGAACAAGTTTAACAAGTAAGGGTCCCAGTTGAGCGACGTGCCATTTGCAAACTATGCTACAACTGAGATGACCCCAGCATGGAATTCTTCCTTGTGACACTTTCGCAGCATTTTGCAGGCCATGAGCTTAGTGTCCATCCGTGTCGTAGTGTCGCTAGTCCTCTTGATGATTATACCACGAGACCCCCTTTCTGTGCCATATTTTATTTTCATCTCTTATGTCAGTGCTTTCTCCTTGATTTTTTCATCCAGGTACTATGCGGGGTTCTCACCCATTGATGGCAGTCTTGTTATCATTGCGATTAGCTCCACATCTATGGATATGGGATGCTCCATCCAAAGGAATCCTCCATGAATGAACGATATCAACTGCTTGATGCAATTGTTCATCTCTTTCCCCCTTCCAAAGTGGGGAATCTTCAGCAGGTTGAGGATGCTAGTGTCAGTTGTAGGATGAGATCACCAAAGGGCCCTATCCCTATGTTGTCCAAATAGACATGCTGTGCAAATTCAAGGAATTTTCCCTCGTTGGCCACATCGTGGTTCGAGTACCTCAGTTTCTCCACACAACCTAGCAGTGTCGACATGGTTTTCACTCCTTCTGGAATGTGCGGGAGCACAATTGCTACATATGAATGCCTGTGCAGAGATAGCACCATAGGTTGTTTTCCCTTCCGCCTTGGTTGTTGACTAGAGGACCCTGCCTCCATCTATCTCCTTTCTATATCGGAGTCTGGCTGGTCAGTGATATCCTTGACAAGACCCTCATGTTTCTGTGCAGTTTCAACTCTGGTGTTTTTGGGTAATTCTGCCTTTGTCTATGCAATAGCTTGGCCATGTATCTATGGGGATGCTTCATCTATCGTGGTTTTGACTGGGTTTCTTATGTTGTGCGTGGGATGTAGATCTTTGTCAATGTATTCTATAGGATCTTATTAAAGGATTCCACTGTTCCATTTGCTTGAGGGTGATATGGTGTACACTTTTGATGATAGACTTCAAAATCCTCAGTGATAGCCTTGATAGTATTATTGATGAAGTGAGTGCTTGGTCACTCATCAAAATCCTTGGGCATCTAAATCTAGTGATCACTTTCTCAAACATGAAGTGTGATGTTGTATCTGCGCTGCAATCTTTTACTGGTGTTTCTTCTTCCCATCTCATTAAGTACTTTGTTGCAGTAATGATATACCTTTCTCTTGACCTCTTTGCTAGTGGATTAATTGGTCCCACTAAATCTATTTCCCATTTGTCGAATACTTTCAAGGTTACTTGTGGTCTTAGGGGAATCTCATCCTGTTTATTAGGTTTTCCAATCCTATGGCATACATCACATCTCTAGCAGTAATCCTTTTCATCTCTGTGAATGGTCAGCCACCATAGTACCGTGCACAATACCTTACGTGTGGTAGCTTTTCCTATGTAATTTCATCTAGCTATTCCCTCACAGGCCTCTGCTATAATTCTAGGCCTCTCATGTTCTAGTACACATATTCTCAAAATGCAATCTATGCCCATCTTGTATAAGTTTCCTGCAATCAATTTATAGTTTGCAACTCTGACTACCATATTTTTATTCTGTGCAGTGTTGAATTCTTGTGGCATGGTCCCTGTACTCAAGTATTGAATGATTCCAGCAAAATATTCATCAGCTACCTGGAATGAAAATAACTGTGCATCAAGGAATTTGTCCTCTAAATTCGTAGGTTCTTCTCCATTGGTGATCCTTAATAGGTGGTTGGGTCCTGCATTCAAATTCCTTGGCTTTACTATCACTTCAAATTCAAACTCCTAAAACAATAGTAACCATATACATATCCTCCCCCCCAACAATGGCTTATTGACTAGGTATTTGAGGGTAGAATGATTTGTAAATATTTTAAAATTTTTTCCAAGTAGATAGTGTCTGAACTTCTGTAGTGCATATACCATTGCTAAGCCTTCTCTTTGTGTAGTATTGTAGTTATGCTCTGAATCTAACAATTTTCTACTTACAAATGTTATAGGATGGTCTAACTCTCCTACTCTTGGCTATTCTAGAATATCTCCAAGTGTTATGGATGATGCATCTACATGCACATGGAATGTCTTTTCCCAATCTGGGAATACTAGTATTGATGATGTTACCATATTCTCTTTTAGAGTGTCCAACCCTTACTGACAGTCCTCATTCTGCTTAAATTTACTATCTTTTCTCAACAATTTCTCCATCGATGTAGTGATTTGCCCATACCCTTTTATGAATTTCCTGTAGTATCCCGTGTGTCCCAATGTTTCTCTCAACTAGAATATTGATTTTGGTAGTTGTAAATTGAAAATCATTGCAATCTTGTCATGATATAATAGCAAGCCTTGTTTTCACACTATATGGCCCAATAGTATCCCAAAAGGTGTCCCAAAGATGCACTCCTTGATATTTAATGATATTTGACACTGCCTGCATCTTCCTAACATTAGCCTGTTGAGGGGTCTGAGATCCCTTTAACTCAAAAATAGGAACCAAACCTGCCTTAGAGGCCCAATTAGACTCTGCAGTGTTTGATGGGTTGAATGGTTCTCTAGATCTTTTGATCTAGCCAATTTATCAACAGGATTTACTTAGTGATTGATAGGATATCTTTCTGTGAAAGTTTCTCCTTCAGATTAAAAATTCTCTTTTTGTCTTTTCTTTTATTAGATGAGTCTGATAAAGTAAGGTGTGATGGTATAAACCAACTGATAGAGGGGATTCTTAACTACTAAAGAAGGATGATCCTGGGATAACCCTCGTGCTCTAGCATGTAGACAATGACATTCACACCTATTACAAGTCTAGTAATAATATGTTAACTTGCTGGTATTTCAACACTGACTGAGATACAATTATGGAAAGAAAATATACATGCAATAAGATAAGTGCAAGAAGCATAGTTTCCTTAGCTCTACCATCAATCACATATTAACACAACGATTCACTTTTCATCATTTAGAACAAAAGAACCGTTAAAGTATTGAAAAATATAGCTTATCAATAGATTCATAAAATATTACTCATTACAACATCAACTACTGAATTCAAAGATGGAAGTAGTTCCTCCTTAATCCAATGACATAATGCCTTTGATAAAAAAAAAAACTTCTCTCTGGTTCTAAAAAAAACTTCTTAATTAAAGTTGCTCAAAAATAATTCTTTACAATTCTCAAAAGAGGGTCCTTATCCAAAACCATTGAACCCTTCCCAAAAGGTCAATCTCCCTATTTATAAAGAATTACTAACTTAAAATAGATACGAAAATTTTGTGTTTAGTAAAACAAATGAAGGACACATGGCACTTGATCTCTTTTTTCTCTTGAGATTGTTTAGTGGTTCTACTAGAGTGGATGACTCTTCTCATACTCTGACAACTTGACAAAGAGATCCTCTCATGTATTAGAATATGAGAATTTGTGCTAGTCCTTTGGGGCTGAGAGGGTTTCCTTTATTTCTATTTCTCGTTCTCTATATCTGAGCATCTTGGCACTTAAATTTTGTAGAACTGCATGAGCCTTGATCGAATGTTCCATAAAATTATGTACCTGACTTGGTGTCATGCTTTCCCCTATGCAATCTCTACTTCCCACACAGAGTCCTATTCTACATGTCATTTGACTATGTCATGCAAGTCGACAAAGTCTTTGGATGATCCAAACTCCAAGAGGACAATGTCTTTCATCTCCCGATTGATCTTTTCCTAGATTCTTTCGCACTTGGCCCACCTCTTTTGTATCTTTCGCTGAGGTTCATGGGCCATACTTACCCAATATTTGGCTTCCTTCCTAATCTAGGAGATGCTTCTATCCATCAACACTCAGATGCCATTCTCCTTCGTGTTTCAACCCTTTTGTACTGCGCTGATATAATCGATTCGTTCTACATACTGGTATGATTTTTCATACCATCTCTCCATGTCTTTATAGGTTTCCAGTTCCATGAGTGTCTTCTTGAAAATCAGCTACACATACAGTGAAGAGATGTATTTTCCTCGTGAATTCTGCATATGCATCTCAAAATTCACTCTTCACAAAAATTGTTGCTTGCGTTGAGTCTTGGTAATATTTCTCCAAATGGCGCAGATTGTCTAGATCCTTCTTTGTTGTGACAAGTTCCTTTTCATCTCACTTTGTTCGATCCAACATGGCATTAATGATAGCCATCCCTGTGCGGATTAGCTCAGATGTCTTCACATTTTATGTGTTGAGAAACGTTTCTTCTATGGTGATGAGAATCATGCTATCCAACATGAGCCTCCTTTTCTTGGTAATTCTCCTCATTATGGATTTACTCTTCCTATCATAAGAAATTTCTCGTATATAGGTGACCTCATCCACAGGCTTAGGTATTTGTTAGTCTCCCTAGGTCAGAGTGTTTCCCAGGTTTCCTGCCATATATATTCTTTCTAGGACTAGCTCATGTACTTTTTTGACAAAGGAAACTTCTATATGTTCCAATGGATCGAACTCCATCTAGTGTTCATCGACTGGTTGGGTATTGACCTTAATTGGAGAGACAGTCATAGGTTCAACACTTACTTAGTGATTGGATGTTGGTAGAGAGGAAGACCCAAGGTTCAAATATTCAACAACAAACTAACAAAACCCTAACTACCGGCCCTTTCGGAAACACCTGCAAAGCAGGCAAAGTCTCACCCGAGGTAGAGGCAGGGGGGTTACAGAACTCAAGTGTCTATAACCAAGCTGGGACACTGATATGTGATTATAACACTTCACAAAGTACTTAAAATATAACATGCATTAGCTTATCCACTTCATTCACATCATAGAACAAACCCTAAGGATAGATCGACATAGTAATAATGACATAATACACATCACACTTAGCATCATAAGTTAGATCTAGCACCTTCAACATAAATAAAGAACTAAGCATTCATGGATCTATATATTGTATATAACAATCAATGCACTAAGAAAATTCACAACATAAACATCATAACACAAAGAAAACCATCAACACATTATATATGTGGTTCACCCCAGTGTGGGGCTATGTCCACCAACTGCTTCTTCTTCTTTATTAGGCTTCAATCTCTTACATTCTTCTTCTTCTGTGCACTAAGCCATAGATCCAAGCTTTGAATCGGACATGTGATCTTCTCACTAAGCACTAGATCCACCTTCCCAAAATTAGGTCAAGGCACAAAGACAACTCCTGTATCAAGCACAGAGCCTTACATACGCAATCTGTTGCACTAAGCAACCCAAAACTACTTGCACTTAGCCTTGCAATCTATCGGCTTGCTTCTGCTACTACTCATCCTTACAATCTTATTCTTATTTATACTTTTACATTTAAAAAAAGGCCTAATCATGGGTAGACATCCTATAAACCCTAATACAAAAACCCTAATGAACCCCTTGCTAGGTCCAAAAATCAAGTGAGATCCCATGATCTCAGCTCCGCCTGGGCACTCCATCTTCGATCAATGTGTTGAAGTCCAAAAAGTGGTCAAACTTGACTAAGATTTCCTCAAAACTTAGTCAAGGGACAACATGCCCCCAACACTCACCTGTGACTCGTCCCGAGTCATTCAAATTTGGGCAGTGATGCTTCGAAGGCCTCGAGCTTAGCTCAAGATGCCTTGACTTGCTGCTTCGCCCAAGCCTCTTTCTCAATGAGCTCTTAGATCATTTGCGTTGTAACAGGCCATTCTAGGCACTATTCCACTATCACAACCACTTGGTCCAGTTGTGAACCTTATCATTCGATCTCTTCAAACACCGCGTAGGCTTCCTCCTGCATCGGTTGTAGCCTCTATGTGACTTCCATTACTTTGCCTTGGATGGCAGTAATCTGTTGCTGGGCTGCACATTGTTCTTGTGATCTCTTCATTCTCTCGACTGTAGTGAGCGAATTCATCTATGCTTGAATTGTCAGTGCCTGCTATTATGCCTCCTGTAGTTGCGATTCCAACTTCCTAAGCTCTGGATCTTTTGTGAGGCGTTCATAGGTCTATGTGCTTCTGTCACTCAGTTGTTTGCATTCTTAGGTGAGGGATCTAATCCTTCTGACTGCACTCTTAGAGGCTTTCTCCCTCTAGTCGCGCACTTCCTATGGAGTGCTTGGTACTCCTTGGATCTCCAACTCNGACTGTAGTGAGCGAATTCATCTATGCTTGAATTGTCAGTGCCTGCTATTATGCCTCCTGTAGTTGTGATTCCAACTTCCTAAGCTCTGGATCTTTTGTGAGGCGTTCATAGGTCTATGTGCTTCTGTCACTCAGTTGTTTGCATTCTTAGGTGAGGGATCTAATCCTTCTGACTGCACTCTTAGAGGCTTTCTCCCTCTAGTCGCGCACTTCCTATGGAGTGCTTGGTACTGCTTGGATCTCCAACTCCTTTACCCTTGCTTGAAGCTACTGGATGGCCTCAACGAGCTTCATCACTTGAACCTTGACTGCTTCATGTTCCTCCTATGCCAAGCCTGGCACAGAGCGAAGTGCTCTGCTCACTACTTCTTTGACTGCAGTCTTCTGTGTGAGAAACTAGTCTTTTTCCCTCTATATCTTCGATTTTTCTTCCTCAAGCATCACCGATAACTCATCTTTCTCGTTTTCATAAGCAATTACAAAGTACCGCACAACTCATAATTTCTCCAAGATTTTTTCCTTTTCTTGTTTCAAGGCTTCTGTATCCTTCTCCTTATCTTCTTGGACTCGCTCAACTCAAGCCTCCATTGCATCTACAAGTCTTCGAAGTTGGGCTAGCTCATCCCCCAACTCTGCAATCTTTGATGACGAAGGTGCAGTAGGGACTGCGTGGACTGAGCGAATAACTTCCTGTACTTCACTCAATTTCTTTTCTATCCTACCATATAGTTCATCCTGCTTCACTCCATATCTCTGCAACAGATCCTCAGACGCATCCTCCATCGCTCCGTGGACTAGACTGATATCATCCTTATTGAGCGTAGCCTCTAGCTAAGGCTTACTGGCGTGGGTGTTCTTTCTTGTCGAAGGTTTATGCAGAGAAACATTACTCTTCTTCGGTGTTTCTGTCTCAGTAGGGTGATCCTTCAATGGTGTAGCTTTGCCTTCTCCTTGTTTTTCTCCCTCCTCCTTCTTCATTTACTTCATCTCCTCCTCCTACGAGCGAGCCAAATCCATTTTCTTTAGAGGCATTGTCTTCCTCATCAGTTTGTTCATCCTGGACTTCCTCCTTTTTCTTTTTCTTCTTTGCACTAGTATTTTCGACATGCTCAACCCGAGTGACCAAGGGGATTCTTATGATGTCAACATCGGAGAGCTTTGCATCTGCAATGGGTAGAAGGAACTCCTCCATCCATTCCTTGGTGATCTACTCCATGTCTTCATCATTTAGCTTATAGTAAGACTGTAATTCTTCCTTACTCTCATCCTTACACGTAGTAATATAAATAAAATGAGGATCTGTGTGAAACTTGGTTATTGGTCTGTACTAGTGCAATGTGCATAGTGTCATGTGTTGGAATGACTCTATGGAAACCTTCAGTTTCTTATAGTAGGTGTTATCACATTAATCTGGTCAGGGGGTGTTTTCCTAAGGAATGGACCCCTTTAGTGGAAGAATGGCAAGAAATGGGTTAAAAACCCACTTATCCTAAGTTTTGTGTGCACAAGCACGTCCCACTAAGAGGCGCGTAGATCTGGGTGACCGATATCCGCGCACCCAGATATATGGTGGATGAGCCATATCGGACCCCCTCGACGTTCTGCCTTTAACTAGGGGGGGGGGGTCCGAGTTGGTGGTTTTAAATTGCGGGGCCCCCACTAATGTGTCGCCCTCTCCTTAACTCAGACCCCGGCACCTAAAACCTCTTACTGCTGCCTACCCCCTCCGAGTAGACCGCTTACCACCACCTCTTACCACTCCCCCCTCCCGCTGAAATATGTCTCCCACTCCCTCTCTTATCTCTTCCCATCACATCACCCACTCTCCCTCCTCGTCTCATTATGGTACACTTGTCCTCCACTCACCATCGGACCATGTCCCCTTATCACTCCCACCTATCACCTCCTGCCAGGTGTTCTACCACTCACCTCCCCCTGGGAAGATGGTCCCCACCCTATCTACTTCCATGAACTCTTTCTCTTCCCCCACTTCATCACCTTGTGCCACTTCATTGACAACCTGTCCCAGTGCAACACCCATGTTTTCCGCCACATATATTTTCCTGGTCACCTTCCATCTGCCATGACTGTCCACATGGGCATCTCTCACCTCACCTCCGTGTCGATGGAGCCATTTCCCCTACCATATCCTCATCCACGTCCACCATCTGGGTCCCCTTGCAGTAGTTCAACAAAGCAGCATACAATGAAGGGAAAACCGCCATGTCATCCAGTTCAGGCGTTGACTTTGCCCACTCAAATCCTAATGTAGCAGTTAATGTAGATAAGGGAGGTGGGTGAGAGATAGCCTCCTTCCTTAAATAGAATGCTAGAAAGAGACAAATCACAGAGATAGGATGTCAGTCTGGGCTGACAGAGATCTCGTCTGATAGAAGACTGCATGGGTAGTCCGACCAACGTCTGCATGCGCAGCCTGACAGAGAAACTGACCAACGCAAAGCCTTGAACTCATGACATGATTGCACCTTCATCAGGGGAGTTAGTTCTAAGTATATGTAGGCATTCTTTCCATTTTGTTAGTGTCGATGGTAGAGCTACACTCATGATTGTAATGTTTTAACGAGGCCTCTAATTCTCTGGTTATGACTGATATTTGAGACTTCTTGTTTAATGGAAGCCAACTCCTCCTTTCATTTATTTTCTTCTTCCTCTGAAATCTTGGGCATGGATGATCCAGTCGGGTGTTGTGACTATAGTATAGTGTAGGTTTGACTATATCTGTTGTTGCAACATTTTCAAGTTTCTTGAAGTTTTTGGATCCAAGAGGATCTTGTATCTAAGACTTTTCCTCCACAGGTTGCTGGAAGATTGAATTTCCAGAGAAAACTTTCACATTTTCTTCATGTTTCTTCTACCTACTCATCACTATACGAACTTATTGGCTTAAGTTAGATCAAGACCTCACTTATCTATGCTTCCCCAACCTATTTTTCTGAGTTAAAATGATATAATCTTGAGACCGCATCCATTACACCACCCTTTAAACTATTTACTATGACATATAAATTGATGGGCCTTGGGCTTACCTCTACTGCAATCTAGAGGTGACTTCCAACGCTAAAATTTCTGGCGCTATTTCCGAGGCCGAAGTTGAAGATTTTCCCTGGGATTGAACGACAAAGCTTACTGGTTCTGAAGGTGCAACAGAACCCAGTATATCAATATTGCAACTGTGCACCTGGCGAATTCACTGTGGTGACTCCATTGATGCAGATATATTGGCCTCTCCACTATTTTAACTGTGGCTTCCAGAGGAAGACACACGAGGTCTACTCCACAGCTTCGTTTGGCAACACTTGAAGCTGACCCAAAGTAAATTATTAGAAAGGGAAAGTCCCTTCATGAAGGTACTTCTACTATTGAACCAGGTATTTCTGATGATTTTTAGTATCCTATAGGAACTCCCATTTCTGATTTTCACCCTTCTGTTATACCTTTTGATGGAGTTTCCCAAACTTTAAATTTTGGGAGTGTTCCTGTTGAGTTTTCCCCTCCTGGTCTAGGATTGGAGGGAGAAAGCCATGTCACTTCACTCTCCCCTAAAATTATATTGTGGTTTAGACCTAATGCCTCAGAATATTTACCTACCTTCAGCTTCACCTCTCCTCCTCCTATTACTGTTGCCACTATCACAAAAGGAGATACCCCTGTTCCCCCAAGCCCTTTAGATTTTTTACCAAATCCTCTTATGTTTCCCTTTCCTCTTGGAAGCTTAGCTCCAACCTCCCATGTTCTAACACCTTCACTTCCTAGTTCTCCTCCACCTCAGATCCCTATGGCAGGTGCTAATCCTCCTATGAATAGAATGGATGCCATAGTGGCTGCAAGATATGCCCCTCTAGTCTTACCTCATCCCATGAATGCTATCCCTGCTAGAGATTACCTAAAATATATGCCCAAGTTCACTGGAGAAGAAGACATAACTGCTTAAAAGAACCTTGCTTCCTTGTACAGTTATGCATATAATATGAATATTGAAAACAAAGATGTTTGGATGAGAGTCTTCGTCCAGAGCCTGGTTGGTGAGGCTAGAAAGTGGTTCAGAGGCTTAACTCCTAGATCCATTGCTGGGATTGAGGCTCTAGATGATGCCTTCTTGAGGAAGTGGGGGGATAAAAAAGACTTTATGTATTACATCACAGAGCTTGGGTCCCTGAAGAGGAAAGAGCGAGAATCATTCTCTGACCTCTCCAAATGATTCAAAAAGATGTACAATAAAATCCCTGTCGAGATAAAGCCTACCGAAGCCTCTGCCAAAATCACTTTTGTTGGTTCTTTTGACCCTAACTTTTGCCTCCTGCTCAGAGAAGAATAGATACTTCCCTGGCTCATATGAAATATGCAACCCTAGAAGTAGAATCCAATGTATTGGTAGTTGACAGACTTAGGAACAAAGCTAATAGAGACAGAGGAAGAGGAATATCTGAGGCCTTGACCTCTGGCTCTTCTGCATTTTACCCTCAAGTAGGTGAATTGACCAAGATGGTGAAGTCCCTATATGTAGAAATGGAGAAGATGAAATTCGAAGGGAAGCAAGGCTATAAGAATTTTCCAAATATAGATAGTAGAGGCAACTTCAGAAGGAAAAATAACAATGATCCTTAGATTATGCCAAGGGAACAAAGGGACATAGATAGAAATGATCAAAAAATCTAGACTCCTCTTCAAAATAACCTTGTTATTGATGAGGAAAGGGAAGAAAAGGAGATTGAATCTGAAATTCATTGTATTGGAGACACCTCCCCATTTACCCATTTAACTCAATCTTCATACGAGGAATCCATCATGAATAGTCAAATAAATGAGTTGAGTAAGGGGGAGAAGGCAAATAGTAGTCCCAACAAATACAACCTCCGGTCTTAGAAAAAGGAAGGGAAGTCTGACATCCCTGATCATCCTTCTATAGCGAAGAAGCTTTCTAAGGATGCAGTAAACAACAACAAAGAAAAGAAATCTCAGAATCCTCCACCAATAGCCAAAGACTTTGTCCAAGAGGTAAGAGATATTCTGAAGCCCCGTCCCTCCTTTAGTTTTGAGCATGAAATTCAGAAGATCAGAATCCCTATTCCCCTCTCAGAGCTAGTCAAACACAAATACTTCAAAAGGTCCCTCTCTAAGCTGTTGCAGCCTAAGCCATCTTGCCATTCCATAGACTTAGTAAAAATCCAAGATGAAAAGCCAACAATCATCTTAGGTCCTATGGTATAGGATATAGATGATTCATCCCCTCCCTTATACACATCACTGAACATACATGATAAGGTGTTGCATAATTGCATGATTGACTCAGCGACATCTCATAATCTCATGCCCAAAACTGTCATAGAAGAACTAGGACTAGAGATCACAAAGGCTTATCATGATTTGTATTCTTTTGATCAAGGAGGGTGCAATGTCTTGGAGTCATCAAAGATCTAGTTGTGACCTTGTTTCAGCTGCCCATGAAAAGTGTGGTCATGGATATTGTGGTGGCTAACATTCCTCCCAAGTTTGGAGTTCTTTTGTCAAGATCGTAGATTAAAAGGCTTGGGGGAACCTTGCAAATGGACCTCACATATGCAACCATTCCTGTATTTGGAGGGGAGCATAGAAGACTGTACAGAGAGGCTCAATTGGCCTATATTATTAGTGATGAATCTGACCCCACCAACCATCCTATCTTTTAACTTGAAACCGAGTTGGGGGCTAGTTTGTTGCAATTAACGGATGCTCCTGAACCTTCTTTAAAGCTCAAAAATAAGTCCATGGGTTTTCATGAAGCTTCTTTATCCACCACCTCTGTTTGGAAAATGTTTTTTGATGGAGCCTCCTCCAAGGATGTTGCTGGTGCTGCAGTAGTTTTGGTTTCACCAGCTCAGGAAGCCATATCTCTATCATAAAAACTAAAATTTGAAGCTACCAACAATGAAACATAGTATGAAGCTCTTGTTTTAGGCTTAAGGGCTGCAGAATTGATTATTAAACAAATTAGAAATATGTATCAAGCTAAGCATCCCAGGCTCATAACCTATAGAAACGAAGTATGGGACCTCATTGATAGTTTTTTCTTGGTTTTCAACATTTCATATATTCCAAGGGAAAACAATGTCATGGTCGATTCTTTGGCCACCTCAGCAAGCAATTTCAGAGTCCCTCTACCTCCTAAATTCAGGTATGATGTAGAAGTGAAATACATGCCCTCTATACCTGACAATGTCAAGTATTGGAAAGTGTTTGAGGATGATATTGAAATCAAAAGGTTCCTAGAGACTGTTGATGAATTTTCAGCATTATACATCAACCAGGATCCTGACTCTAAAATAAATCCTCATGCTCAAGTTCTTCTGAACAAGATTGTTGATCATCATATTGTGCAATTGCCTAGCAATCACATCCCAAAGGGACTAGTCCCTTTAGAAAGATTATTTGACAGAAATAATGTGGCAGTAAAGGGTAAAATCTCAGGTGATGATGCTGAGGTGGCTGAGTGTAATATTGGCACAGAGATGGATCCAAAATTTGTCAAATTGTCAAGCAACCTATCAAGAGAGAAAATGGCCGAGTATACTGAGTTATTAAAAGAATTTTCCGATGTGTTTTCCTGGACCTACAAATAACTCATGACATATGAAACCAGTGTTATTGAGCACAAGATTCCCCTGAAGGAGGAAGCCAAACCATTTCGGTAGAATTTGAGACAAATAAATCCTATGTTGATGCCTATTATGGAAAGGGAGGTGAAGAAGCTTTTGGGCGTTCAAATTATTGTGCCTTTGAGATATTCTGAGTGGATATCCAATCTGGTCCCAGTAAGAAAGAAAAGTGTAGAAATCAGATTTTGTATCGATTTCATAAATCTGAATAGGAGCTCTAGGAAGGACAATTACCTGCTGCCAAAGATGGAACATATATTGCAGAAGGTGATAGGCACATCTCAGATTTCCATTATTGATGGCTTTTCGGGCTACAATCAAATCTATGTCTTGCCCGAGGACAAAGAAAAAACAACCTTTACCACTCCTTGGGGTACATTCATGTATGCCAAGATGCCCTTTGGATTAATGAATGCAGGAGCAACCTTTCAACGAGCCATGGACATCACCTTCATTGGGGAGAAGGATAAGTTTGTAGTCATCTTTTTGGATGACATCACAGTTTTCTCCAGATCTGATAAGGAGCATCGCCAACATCTGAGGAAGGTTTTCTTGAAGTGTAGAAGGTTTGGTATTTTCCTAAATCCCAAGAAGTCTTTATTTTCCATGAAAGAGGGAAAATTGTTGCGGCACATAGTATCAACTGAGGGAGTTAGAATTGATCCCAACAGGGTGGAAGTAATCCAAACCTTATCACTCCCAAGATCTAGGAAAGAGGTTTAATCCTTCCTGGGAAAAATTAATTTCTCGAGGAGATTTGTTTCCAATTTTTTCTGAACTGGTGAAGCATATCACAATCATGCTCAGAAAGGGAAATGAAGTAAAATGGATTGCTGAGTCCCAAGAATCCTTCTGTCAGATCAAGGAGGCATTGATTGAGGCACCTGTGCTTATCAGTCTTGATTATTCCAAGGATTTTATATTCTTTTTTTTTTCTTCATTCAATATAGTGACAATTGTTTTATTGCAGAGAAATGCAGAAGGGTTGGAGCAGCCTATTTCCTTTTTCGTAAAGCATTCAGAGATGCAGAGGCAAAATATGACATCATGAAGAAACATGCATATTCTTTGGTGAAGGCTCTTAAAGATTCCAGAGTCTATGTTTTGCATTCAAAGATCATTGCATATGTTCCTTCAGCTTCTATGAAGGACATTCTTATTCAACTTGACATGGACGGGAGAAGGAGCAAGTGGATTGCCAAAATCCTTGAATTTGATCTTGAAATAAATCCCACCAAACTAGTTAAAGGCCTAGGTTTAGCAAAGCTATTGGATGAGTCTAATTGTAAATATTTGGGGGTTAAATTAATCCACACTTTCTCAAAATATCAACAGGTTGAGTTGTCTAACAAAAGTTCTCAGGACAACCCCCCATTGGCAGAATGCACCTGGTATAAAAACCTTATATATTTTCTACGGGAGTTGTGACCCCCAGATGGTATGGGAAGTATCAAGGCAAGAGATTTAAAGCTAAAAGTAGTTAGATATTTCCTTATTGACTAGGTATTGTATTGGAAATACTCTCTAGGAGTGCTCCTGATATGTCTAGACCCACAAGAGGCCCAAATAATTATGTTTGATTTCCATGAAAACCTATGTGGGGGACACCATTTTTGGAAGACCACAACCTACAAAATTCTCAGGGCTAGGTACTACTGGCCCACTTTATTCACTGATGTCTGCACAAAGATCATAGCCTGTATTAAATGTCAAAAATTCTCTAGAAAGAAACAACTCAAGTCCTGACCATTGAATCCTATGGTAGCTTCAGGACCCTTTCAACAGTGGGGCCTAGACTTTATTAGAGAAATTCATCCTGCTTCAAGTGGTCAGCACAGGTGGATCTTGAATGCAATGGATTATTTCACCAAGTGGATAGAAGCTATCCTCAAAATGAGTGCCTCTCATAAAGTGATCATTGGTTTCCTATAGGATATAATTGTAAGGTTTGGTTGTCCAAACAGAATTATCACTGATAATGTTGCATCCTTCAAGTTTGAGCCATTGATCAAATTCTATGATTAGTTAGGGATTTCATTAATCCACCCTACCCCCTATTATCCCGAAGGCAATGGACTAGCAAAATCTTCTAACAAAATCCTTATTAAGATTATCAAAAGAATACTAGAGGACAATAAGAAGGCATGGGATTCAAAGCTCAAGTTTTCTCTCTGGGCTGATCGAATGACAACCAAGAGGTCCCTAGGCATCTCTCCTTTCCAGCTTGTATATGGGACCGAAGTAGTTTTTCCTTCTCAGCTGGCCCTACCTGTAGAGAAATTCTTTCAAGATTATCAAGGAGAGCCTGACGATATGATCAGAAGAATTCATCAACTGGTAGAATCCCAATAGACTAGGGAGTAGGTGATGAACAGAGCTCATGACCATCGGTAGAGGATCAAGCAAGCCTTTGACAGAAAGGTGAGAAAGGAAGATTTCCAACTGGGAGATCTACTACTTCAATGGGATGCACCCAGACAAGACAAGGGAAAGCATGGTAAATTTGAAACCCTCTAGATTGGGCCCTTCAAAGTTTTTGAAATAATTTCGAATAATACCTACAGGTTGCAAAATTTGGAGGGAGATGAAGTTTTTGGTGGCCATAAATGGGCGTTTTCTGAAGAAGTTCTTTATTTGACCCATAAGTGGCCCCCATGTATTTGTAAATATTGTTTTTCCTTTATTTTCTATTTTATAAGTGACTCCATAACCCAACAACAAAGCACTGAAACTACAGAAGAGTTCTTGGAATCTCACAGGGAGCAAGCCATCCCCCATGGAGCCTAATGTTATCACATTAATTTGGTCAGGGGGTGTTTTCCTAAGGAATGGACCCCTTTGGTGGAAAAATGGCAAGAAATGGGTTAAAAATCCACTTATCCTAAGTTTTGTGTGTGCAAGCACGTCACGCTAAGCGACGCATAGATTTGGGTGGTCGATATCCATGCACCCAGATCTATGGTGGAGGAGCCATATCGGACCCCACCCCCCTCGATGTTCTTCCTTTAACGAGGGGGGAGGGTCTGAGTTGGTGGTTTTAAATTATGGGGCCCCCACTAATGTGTCGCCCTCCTTAACTCAAACACCCCTCACATAAAACCTCTTACCGCTACCTACCCCCTTTGAGTAGATTGTTGACCACCACCTCTTATTGCTCCCTCCTCCCGCTGAAATTTGTCTCCCACTCCGTCTCTCACCTCTTCCCATCACATCGCTCGCTCTCCCTACTCGTCTCATTATGGTACACTTGTCCTCCACTCACTATCGGACCATGTCCCCTTATCACTCTTTCTTATCACCTCTTTCCAGGTGTTCTACCACTCACCTCCTCCTGGGCATATGGTCCCCATCCCATCTACTACCACAGCCTTTTTCTCTGCCCCCACTTCATCACCTTGTGCCACTTCATCGCCAACCGGTCCCAACACAACACCCACGTTTTTCGCCACTCGCATTTTCCCGGTCATCTTCCATCTACCACAGATGTCCGCATGGGCATCTCTCACCTCACCTCCACATCGATAGAGCCATTTCCCCCACTAGATCCTCATCCACGTCCACCATCTGAGTCCCCTTGTATCAGTTCAACAAAGAAACAAACAACCAAGGGAAAACCTCCATGTCATCTAGTGCAGGAGTTGACTCTGCCCACTCAGATCCCAATGCAACAATTAATGTAAATAAGGGAGGTGGGTGAGACATTGTAGAAAGAGAAAAATCATAGAGACAGGATGTCAATTTGGGCTGACAGATATCGCGTCTGACAGAAGACTGCATGGGCAGTCCGGCCAACATCTGCATGTGCAACGTGATAGAGAAACTCACCAATGCAAAGCCTTGAACTCATGAAATGATCGCACCTTCAATAGGGGAGCTAGTTCTAAGTATATGTAGGCATTTTTTCCATTGTGTTAGTGTCGATGGTAGAGTTATGCTCTCGATTGTAATTTTTTAACGAGGCCTTTGGTTCTCTAGTTATGAATGATATTTGAGACTTCTTGTTTAATGGCATCCAACTCCTCCTTTCATTTCTTTGCTTCTGACTCTGAAATCTTGTGCATGGATGATCTAGTCAGTTGTTGTGACTGTAGTATAGTGTAGGTTTTAATATATCTATTGTTGCAACATTTCAAGTTTCTTGAAGTTTTCGAATCCAAGAGGATCTTGTATCTGAGAATTTTCCTCCACAGGCTGTTGGAAGACCGGATGTCCAGAGTAGACTTTCATGTTTTCTTCATGTTTCTTCTGCCTAATCATCTATACAAACTTACTATCTTAATTTAGATCAAGACCTCACTTATCTATGCTTCCCCAACCTAGTTTTCTGAGTTAAAATGATATAATCTTGAGACCGCATTCATTACACCACCCTTTAAACTATTTACTGTGACATATAAACTGATGGGCCTTGGGATTACCTTTGCTGCAATCCAAAGGTGACTTCCAATGATAACAATAGGCATGGAACATTGCATTCGACTGCCATTGCTTCGACATGTCATTCATATACCATAATGTAGAAAATCTAGTTGCCAATGGCTCTGATGGTTCAATTTCTAGAAAAGATGCTCCCTCGGGCATTTTCCAAGCGACAAATGAATTCAACACAAGTAACTAGATGAAGTGGAAATTGTATCCCTGATCGTTCACTTCGCAACAATATTTCTCAAGATCGTTGATGAGGTAACTTGCCCAATTCGTTTCCATTCCCTCCACACATTTCCCTACGAGGTCCACCACGAACCTGGTGACCTGTGTGGGGCAGTTCTTTCGGAAGAGCTTGCCAACTATGAGCTGGCAAGTGAGGTGCACTATGCCATCCTGGATAGAGGCTACCTTGTAGCCTCACTTTCCCTTTTCTACTTCATTGTATGCCTCTTTTATGCACTCTTCCAGGAAGCGATCTGAGGCCTTCCCTAGGTAGACCTGCTGAGGTTCGGGTCCCTACATGCTCAATCCTATGATCAGGTGGATCAACATCAGATCCATAGTAATCCTCCTATCGAGCCACATGTATCCACCATGATAGAACGACAAGAGGATTTTAATGCAAGCGTTAACCTCCTGATGTCATAAAAAATGAGGAATATCCATGACATTCAGTATCATAGACTACGCCAACTCCTTAATCCAAGGCCGAGAGACTATGCAAGGATTCTTCCCAATTGTCTTCATTAGGTATCTATGAGGTGCGAGCATGGCATAGTTCTTTCTGTCACCAAGATTGAAATCACTATTATTCAGGGATGGGATCTGTCCCAACTGGCTTCCAACTATGTGTATTCCTTTTGAGATGTATGCAGTGATCAAATTGTACTCAAAGTCTTGTGGGATTCTTTTGCGGTTAACCGCACCAGACAAAGGTAGGATATAATCAGGTAAGATCAATGGGATCTTCTTCACATTTTCGAGATCGTTGTGATGCTTACTTTGCTTCTTAGTCACGAGGTTAGTACGACCCGAACGTCATCCAGTTGAAGGGGAAGCCTAGAGTCCCCTAGTCGATGATGCCTGAACACCTTCAGACATAGCTTTTTCATCCATAAACTTCTTAAGGACCTCTTCAATGAACTTCTCTAACCCATTATGTTTGCTCGACATTCTCACTTTTAAACAGATAAGTCAGGGTATGCGAACAGACAGGTGGGGTAAACAAGCATATGGTGATGTCTAGGTTTTGAAATCACAGCTTGATATACACTCGGTTCTCTATTAGAAATGTTAATCATGGATGGCAAAAACTAGTCCCGGTGCAATGACCAATGGGTTAAATAAGTGAGCATCGTAACAAATTATTCCAATGGGTAGGAAAGCTTCTATCAATGCTAATCTATCCATTATGGGACGGTCTCAACATCCAATGGTGGTCTATCCACACATTAATGTGTTCCCTAGACATTCCAGAGTGTCGTTCTAATGGTCGAGGTGCTTCCAACGATCATATAGCCTCACTGAGGCGAAGTCCCATTCTACACGGTCCTGCTATTCCAACGAGGTTCAAATCCTACAAATATGCCTACTGCGAAGTCTTCTCTGTAACTCCCTGTAGCTTTTTAAACTTGGCTTTCTTCTTACTGAGCTTCCTTGCCTTCTTCCCTGTGATTTGAGTCTCTCTAACTATTTCTATAATTCTCTTTCCATTCTTATTCTTAGTTTTTCCTATCGTACTGACTTCGCAGTGCTGATGTACTTCCAATGGGTTCAAATTTAATATCCCTTCCCTTACCACTTCCTAGGTGGATATACTTTCTTCTTGCATGGATAGATCCCTCAAGCCTTCTTGCACTCTTGCAATTTCGATAACTAATTCTCTTTCTTTCTACTGCTTCGACTTAACTTCTCATTCTTTTATCAGTCGATCTATTTTCCTAGATATGAAATCCCTTAGTTGCCTTTTCTTTTTTGTAGCTTCTTCCTCTGATTTCCTTCTAATATGTTCCTTCTCAATCCAAGTCTTTCCTAACAAAAGTGGGAACGGGGCGCTGTTCTCAACAAACCTAATAACATGAAATTCCTCTTCAGTTGATGTTCCACGAATAATAACAAGTACATTAGTAATTCTTCCACATAAGGTTATCATCTTTCCTTTGAATAAACCTATTCTTCCCAATTAAGATACTATAGTAGTCTTTCCCAAAATTTCCCAAGTGCCTTTTGTCATAATATTCACTTGTGTTTCCTCATCCAAGATACAATCTATGTCGAAGTCTCCTATTCTTGTATATATGCGCTGTTTTTCTTTGATGATCTCTGGTAAAATCACATCTTTGTGATCATTATTTTCTTCTTTTAACTGTACTAATGTAGTCTGAACTCCCTCTGATCCTTTCTCTTGATGATTATCTAACATTCTCTTATTCTCTTGACTCACGTTCATTTTTTCAACTTTAGCGATCATCCTTGGACAATCCTCAACCTCATGACCAACAAATTTACAAAAAAGACAAATAGGACCCGTACCAGGGAATTCCTTAGCAAGATATCCCAATCTTCTGCAGTTATAACATAGTGTCAATCCTCTCTTTCTTTTAAACATTCCCCAACCTCTCCTGTATTGCGCACTAGGATCACAGTGTTGGACCTGCAATCTGCAAAAATTCTTTCTAGGTTCCTGCATCCAATTATTAGTCAAGTTTTTTTTTTTTATGCATAGGAATAACATATCTATCTTCATTTCTATTATCCTTAGATCAACCCTTTCTTCCTGCTACACCCTATCTTTCATACATAATCTATTAAACATACCTAAATTCATGCTTTTGAAACAAAAACTTTCGCTTATCTTACTCTTATCAAAGTACAAAGCTTTACCTCTTTAATATATTATCTCTTTTCTTCAGATCAAGTTTCTTTCTTAGCACAGATATTTGTAAGTAAAGTAGAGTGTTGCGCACTACAACGACAAATCTATGCACAAAGCTTCTCTTTTCTTTACTTCAGTTCCTAGCAATCACAATTTCAAGTCCTGACAACCGAACCATTTGTTGGCACAGAGGAAGACCCAGGGTTCAATGCTTCAACAACGCACCAACAAAACCCTAACTACCGACCCTTTCGGCAACACCTATGAAGCAGGTGAAGTCTCACCCGAGGTAGAGGTAGGGGGGTTACATGACTCATGTGTCTGTAACCAAACCGGGACACAGATTTGTGATTATAACACTTCACAAAGTACTTATAAGATAACATGCATTAGCTTATCCACATCATTCACTTCGCAGAAAAAACCCTAAGGATAGATCGACGCAGTAACAATGAAAAAATACACGTCGCACTTAGTATCATAAGTTATATCTAGCACCTTAAACATAAATAAAGCACTAAACATTCATGGATCTATCTATTGTATATAACAATCAATGCACTAAGCATATTCACAACATAAACATCATAACACAAAGAAAACCATCAACACGTGATATACGTGGTTCACCCCAGTGTGGGGCTACATCCACCAACTTCTTCTTCTTCTTTATTAGGATTCAATATCTTACATTCTTTTTCTCCTGTGCACTAAGACATAGAGCCAAGATTTGCACAGGATAGGTGATCTGCACACTAAGAACCAGATCCACCTTCCCAAAATCAGGTCAAGGCACAAAGCCAACTCCTCTATCAAGCACAAAGCCTTACATACACAATCTATTGCACTAAGAAACCCAAAAATACTTGCACTTAGCCTTTCAAGCTATCGGCTTGCTTCTGCTACTACTCATCCTTACAATATTATTCTTATTTATACTTTTACATTTACAAAAAGGCCTAATCATGGGTAGACCCATGGGACGACATCCTATAAACCCTAATACAAAAACCCTAATGAACCCCTTGTTGGGTCCACAAATCAAGTGAGATCCCATGATATCAGCTCCGCCTGGGCACTCCATCTTCAATCACTGTGTCGAAGTCCAAAAAGTGGTCAAACCTAACCAATATTTCCTCAAAACTTGGTCAAGGGCCAACATCGGTTGTTGAGGTGCCAATCTCTAGATATTGTAATTCCTCTTCTTGTTCACCAGAATGTAGCTCATCCCTGGAGCTTTCTTTCGGGGTCCCCTATAGGTTGAGAAAATTAGTGTCTAAGGTACTTTCAACCTCTTGGTCTCCATGCAGAGGGTTTGGAATTGATGCATGGGGATTTGGAGCACATGTTACCCCTGGTTCTTTCTCCTTTGTAATTGGTACCAGAGTTATAAGAGAGGCCTCTGTGCTCTCTTCATCATCATATATAGTAATTAGATCAAAGAGGGTGTTAGGCACACCTGTTTCTACTGGGTTTCTTGGAATCTCATGTTGGGTTGGAAGAGTCACTAGTGATATGACCTGTGGTTATGGAATTATGGAGTTTTCTGGATCGACAGTTTCATCCAGTGGGGTTGATTCTGAGCCATTTAGCTCCTCTTTGATGTGGATTGGGTTGGCCAGGGTGATCCTCATAGGTTATAATAGTTGAGGATATATTTCTAACTCTTGGATGAATCTTTGGGCTTCTTCTAACAACAACATCCCCCTCCTTTGTGCCTCTGTGGCTTCTGCTACTCTGTTTTCTTCTCTAACCCTGAGGGCTTCTTGAGCTGTCTATTTTATCATTTGAACTTGCTCATACATCCTCATAGTTTTGAACCTAGTCATATTTGGGTTAGATTTTCTCTGTAGTACCTCCTCCTAGTCTTAATCACATTCTTTAAAGGTATCGTCTTCAAACTTATCATGTGCCTATGGCTAGCAGGAAGAGACTTGTGATGCATGCTGAAGAACTGGGCCTTTAGGGTCATGTTTGCGAAATCAGCCTATTGGGAATCTTTATTCCAACTAGCTCAAACCCTATTTCTTAGCTTGCACAATATCCTTCACTATGAAAAACCCTACATGGAAACCATAGGGTATGAACGCTTGTTTCTTGTCTTTAACCAAAGTGGCATTATAGCCCTATAGGATGGTCTGGTAACATATTTATCCTACAACGAGCCTGTATGGGACGTGAGTGGGGAGTAAATGTGGCGCACCAGTGGCCCCAAACACCCTGATATAAGTCATGGTTTCCTCTAGGTACTAGTGGCCTACTTTTGAAATCATTTTCTTGGCCGCTATAGAGGGACTTGGACATTCTTTCTTGAAAATAATGAAATAGGCCTGAGCTATAAATTCATCAAAGATGAAAGAATAAGATTTTTTGTACCTATTTTCCCATAGGATGATGAAGTAGACATGTATAGGTAGCTCAGTAATGTGCCAGCTTAGATTCATGCTGACAAAGACATTCCTTGCGTAGATTACGTCTAGTAGATATGAAACCATGTGAAAAGCGGACGCTTCTCCATCCTTTGGTGTCTGAGCCTGCAATATGATGGTGCTCAATTGTTTAAAAATGATTACTCCCTAGTTGAAGCTACTCCCGTAGATGGCCATAGTGTATTCTAGGGAAATCCATGCCTCTAGGAACTTAGCGCAATCTCTCTCCTCATATAATCTACAAATTAGATCCATTAAAGAGATGTATGGCTCCATTAGATTTTTTGTCCGATACCAACCATTTCTTCGGTTTGTGAATTTTTTGTCTTATTTCCACCAGGATGCCATCAATCGACTGGTGTCGTGGAACTCATAGAATTTCACTATGAAATTCTTGTTTAACCGCTCCCCTGGGTCCCTGATCTTGTAATATTTCTGGACCTCTATCAGGATAAAAATATTGACACATTCGCCATTCTCATCATTGACTAAGCACTTGATCGCATCTGTATGATCAATTATCCACCCCAGAGTCTCAATACAGGGCAAGACCGGGGTTCAACAAGCTACCATATGGAGACATGACCACTGGATGTTCGGAAAAACTTGGTCGTCAAGCGCCCTTACATTTGGGTCATTGTGGGGAATAAATTCCAGGTAATCTTCCCAGTTAATTCTGTTGAACAAATCTCCCCACTACAGGAGCATTATATTTGACCCAGTTCTCACCTTTTTGTCACCAAATGTAGGGGGCTAGGAAAATTCCTTCTTAGTTGATGTTCTAATGACCGACTCCGCTTTAGTGACAAATTCTAATTGCCTCACAATGTCGGGAGAATATCCTTCACCGACCTATGCTTCCTTCAACTTTGGTTCCCTTGGAGAGCATCTGGTCGTTGTCTTCCTTAGAGGCATTTTCCTACAGGGAGAGAAGATTTAGACACCGTGTTGCTGAGAGAATATTGATATATAAATAAAAAGTGACCTTCAAAATTATAAAATTAATACATTCCTCTTCTTCTCACTAACTTAACTTGGCTTTAAAATTATCAGAATCAAGTGCAACTCTTGAGACTCTCTTTTCACTTCTTAGACTGCTCTAAAAATGAGAAATTTGTGTGAAAAATGTTGGGGTTCAAAACTATCTTAGTGATTTAAACGCAAAGAATACTTACCTTATCGCATCAGCTCTTCAATTTGGGGTGTAGGTGTGGTTCTACAAAATCTGCTGCCAGATCCGCATTATGCTCGAGATTAAATGTAGTTGTAGGTTGGCAGAACATGAGCGAGATACATTATGGTTCATCGATGATTTAAAATTCCCATTATTCTATCGACATACAGGGTAGAAATGTATGTGGAGTGAAAAATTTATTGGCCTATTAAATGGTGGAATCAGACCTTATTTTGTGTTGAAAACGTTCCATCATTCTGCTAATTTAAACGGGTGGATCGAGATTCGACGCTTTTCTTTAGACAATGTTCGTTGATGTCTCTTGGAAAAAACTCCAATGCCGATCCATCTCACCATACAATGATGATGTGGAAATGCTGACCTATAAGTGTGACTAAGACACGGGAAACCTAAGGTGACTCAGGATGAAACTAGGCCGTACGAAATTCCTATGCAACAAAGACACATGGCATTTGAAATTGGTTTCTTCGTTGAAGAGTTTATTCATAATCAAGGATTTTTGTTAGATAATCATTTTAACAAATAGATCTTACCCTGCTGATGCTGAAAAAGTATCAAGGATCGATGATCGACGATATGTTTAAACAAGTGGTCCCGAATTATCCCCCTCGAAACCTGTCGATGCCGAACATGCATTAATGATCGGTGATCAACGATGTGTCGACGAAATTTTTTTCCATGATTTAAATATTTTAGATTTCACAAACCCTAAAAAAATGTGTCATTAATCGATTATTGAAGGTTCATCATGGCCCATGTCAATGTTTACCCCTCTCATATTTTTCCGATGCCGATGGGATATCGACCATTTCCTGAATCTTCTTTGTGAACAACCAACACAATCCTCCTTTGTTTTTTCCCGATGTCAATGATACATCGATGATCGAAGATTATTGTCACTACATGGTAATTTTTTCTTCTTGGATTTCATCGATGCCGAAAATAGGTGCGTGGGGCATAATTTTAGCTATGAATTCTTAGTTAAAATACCAAGTTCTTTTTAGAGAAAAAAGGTTTCAATATGATGGGTCCAAATAAATCCGAGTGTGATCAATGATGAGACATGGAAAAAAAACTTAATGATCCCTACACAACAGATTCAACTCAAAAAGAAGAAAAGAAAACAAGTGGTATTCAAAAGATAAAAAATTTCAAAAAAAAAAATTACGGTGTGTTGATCACTCAACACAGCCTTAATACCTCTACATGATCTTTCAACAGACTGTAGACTATCCAATAATCCAGATATACTTCTAAAAATTGATGGATGAATTCTTTGAATGAAGCTATGACTACTCTTGAGAATATTGTTTGTGCATTCTTCAATCCAAAAGGCATGAATGTGTACTGGTAGGATCCCCATTCTGTTGAAAACATGGTCTTATACCTATATTTTGAAGCTATCTTGATATGATGGTATCTTGAGAATCTATCTGTAAATGAGTATGCATCCTGGCCTCCTACATTCTCTAATACCTCATCTATGAAAGGGGTGGGGAAAGGGTCATGTAGGAAAGCATCATTGAATTTCCTAAGATCTACATAGATCCTTATCCCTCTCTGCTTCTTCTCCTGAACTACCATAGGGCATACCCATTCAGATTCTTCCACTGGTTCTATGATTCCAGCCTCCAACATTCTGTCAATTTCTTCTTTCACTTTTTGCTTATATATTGGGTTCAGTCTATATGGTCATTGTCTAACTAATGTAAGCTCAGTTTTGAGAGGTATCTTCATTTCTCCTAGTTCTCCTATTATTCCTTTCATCTCTGTAAAGGTTGTTGGGAACATGTCATTGTACTCGCGCAACAACTCTGTTATTCTTTCTATTGTTTGTTCATCCTAGTAATCTCCAATGATGGCCATTTTAGGATTATCATTTGTCCCAATATTTACTTTCTTCACCTTGATTGGCACAACAAATACTTCTAATTCAAGAGATGGACCTTCCACCTCCCTTTCTCCTTCAATTTCTATAATTTGAATGTTGTGTGGGTCATCTTCATCTGGTGCTTCTTCTTTCATAGGGTAGCATGAAAATAGTTCTTTCACTGTCTGTTCTACTGTTGATACTCTGTTATAAGTTGAACCTCTAGTTATTGAATAAATATTTCCCCTCTAATTTGTTTGAGTGATAAATCCATGTTGGGGTTCTCAGGTTCAAATGAGAAAGTGATTATAAAATTATGTTGTAATGTTTTCCATTCTATAGTGCCTCTGCGCAATTCTTGGTCTACATACTAGTTCGCTGGAATTCCTTCCAATGTGTGAATCAAGTGATGAGACCATTCTTCCAATGGTTTAATTATCCATAGTGTTCTGCACTTCTCCAACTATTTGGATGGTGTCCCTTGTCCATCATATCTCTGCAATTGATTAATTCCTTGTTCTATGCCAAATATGATGCACAGTAATCACTTACATTGGTACCAGCCCTTGAATGTATCTTTGTGTGCACCCCACCATCTTGCAGGTTTTGAATTGAGTGATATATACAGAGATAAGAGCCTCTGATTTTCTAACACTTCATCTTCATATCTTGTTAGGAATTCTTCTAAGTCATTCACCCCATGAAATTTGGGAGGTTCTCTTATCTTTGTACCTATCCATCTTACTACGCAATCTATTGTTGTGCACCTTCTTATGGAGACTTCATGTAATCTCTACTTCCAATTATCCAACCTTGTATCTGATTCTAACGTGCATGACGTGATACTTATCCAACTGAGTACCCCATTTACAATTGGATTAACATAATATTCTTCATGTGCGGTGGTCCTGTATAACTGGTTAATTTCCTCCAGGTTTAAACAAGTGGGTTCTACAAACCTTTCTCCTTATGATGGATCTAATGGTGCAATCACTCTGTACTTTCCTGATTCAAATGCCATCTTCCTCGTCTTCAAATTGATTATGGTCTGATTTTCAAATGCCCAATCTAAGACAAGAAATGCCGGATAAGGTGTTGTGCCATCCACTATTTTTGTTACTTCAAAATTTACTTCAGTGTGCACTCCATCCAGATCTACTTTCACACCCTTTAGCCTCCCAATTGGTAGAACCTTGTGTTTATTTTCCAATTTTAGCTAAATAGGTGAATATCCTAATGCAAGATCTCCCATACATTGCCATGTCTTCTTGGGTAGTATATTCACTTCGAAGCCCAAATCCAATACAATATCCCCCATGTTGAAATATCCAATGTTGGCATTCGATATGAACTCTCTTCTTGTTCTCCTCCTTGTATGCATATGATTAACTATTTTCTGCTCTATCTTTCCCTCTACATATGTGCTACATCTTTCTACCATATTTTATAACACTTTAACAAATGATGGATCATTTAGTAGTTTAACACAGGATTGAAGAAAAGCCTTTATGGTACTTACTTGACCTAGAGGTTGCGCTTCATTAGTGTGATCCAATGATGAAGGCATATCATACGTTGGTATGTCATGGGTGTGTTGTGCAGTTGATGTAGATGCAATTTTTGGCTTCAAGAATTATTGTCTGG
>JASDQU010437368.1:71203-91575 GCA_032191745.1 Picea mariana | reverse complement strand
TCCCTGTCCTCCAAGTTCATGAATACTGCTATGAAGAAGCCTTTTGAACCCAGATGGAGTTCCACTTCCCCATTTGGTTTCCAATGATATTTTATCCAGTGGCACAACGTTCTTTTTGTGGGCCATAGACCCATGAACTTGCAGATTAGTGCATGCGTCTTCATATGGTCCCGGTAGAGTTGCGTTTGTGGGTCTTCTAGTATTACCTTGGGTATCAATGCTGTTTTTGGTTTACACGGGTTGCGCCCTTCTACCCCATTGGGGTTCTCTGGTTCTTGCGTTGCATTCTAGGTTTCTCTGGCTTCTTCCCCATGTGGTCCCTTTTTTCTGAGTTCCTTTCATGATTCTTTTCCGGTTTGGAACCCGAGGTGCCCGTCATTGGTTCCTTGAAACCTCCGCCTCATGGTCCTTTCCCCCTGTCCACCACTACCTGCTTGTATGAGGGGGTTCCATTACCGCCCCCTTTGGTAACCATGTTGCGCTCTAGTGTGTTCGCGACTGTCAAATCCTAGCTTGTTCCGAGAAAACCTCCTCCTCAAAACTTAGTTAAAAAAAAATCATATCAAACACAACATATTTCTTAATTTTTAAGAAAGATAGTCATATCAAATACAACAACACATTTTTATATTAAATCAGTAATTAAGATGAATCTATGTTGATAATTAATTAGTAAAAAATTTAAAGAAATAAATCTATAATTAAAAAAAATCCAATAAAAAGATTTATCAAATTATTACTAAAAACTAACGTTTATTTATTTTCAACATACTTTTTATAAAAAGTGATTTAAATATTACTTTTTTCATCTCTTTCATGTGTTTGATTAGTTTTGCTCATAAACAGGTCTGAAATTTGATGGATTCATATATTAGTCGTTAATATTGCACGATCTCATAAATTAGGGGTTTTTAAGATATCTGGATTCATCTATACACCTTCAAAATTATAAATTAAAATTTATACATTCAAAATATCACCGACCATTAAATTAATTCCGATGATAATAACTCAAAACATTTGAACTTAAACTTTTCAGGTGTTACTTTTACTACATAACTACCAGATCATACTCAATTTGGTAAAATTGTCGTTATTTTGGGAAGAGTTGAAAGGGCCAAAATTAAATATATCTCATTGTTATTATTTTATATATAATATTCCTAATTATAAATTACTGCCACGTCCCTATTACTGGCTTTCTCGTTCAATGGCATCTCCTTACTATGGGATTTCGTTCCCTATTTATAGGGGTACAGTACGTGAGGATTTCTACCCGCAAAGGACACGCTCTCTCTATCCTGGTCAGAATGCTCTGCCCAAATTAAATACCTCCAGCGACCGAGGTTCATGTGGATTTTTGCAAATTTTATGGATCAATTTTTCGTCGGCGCTTCGTGGATATTTTCCCTGTGAGTAGTAGTTGCTGTGAGTTTCGATCTTAATCGATTAATTCAGCGAAAGAAAATGAGTACCGAGAGGGAGAGGGAGAGCCATGTTTTCATGGCCAAGTTAGCCGAGCAGGCCGAGCGTTACGATGGTAAGATGGTTTAGGACATCTCTCAACTTGGTGCATCGTTTGGTTTGTTTTATTTGTCGTAATTAGCTAGGGTTTATGTTATGAAAGCCTTCGTAATTGGATTAGGGTTTATATTATTATGGGCGTTGTTGATTGGATTAGGGTTTATACTATTATTGGCATTGTTAATTGGATTCGGGTTTAAATTTTCTAACGTGGCCTTATCAGATTATCATAGGTTTTGCATTATACTACGAGCGTTAGGCCGCTGATACCTTTCCGAGCTGGGTTCTGTTTTGTTTTTGTGGGATGCTTTGTTGGGGTTTGAATTCGAGGCCGAACAATACTTCTGAAAGTTAATCATGCATTTGTTTTATAGTTTGAACAGAAACTAGAATAGTATGGTCGCAGCACATGTATTAGAACAACTTTCAAATCCGCGGAAACGCAGACGGCTTGCAGATGAATACTCGCATGGAAATTTCAGGTGCAGAACAAACTAAGGAAAATATGAGTGACTCGCTCTAAAAGTGGGTATAAAGAGCAATGTCTGGTACGTCAATAAATCTAGGGCATCTTTCTATTTGGAAGCGATTGTTCAATCAGGGCTTTGATATTTTCTCATTTTGGAATTTGTCGTGCCTAGATTGGAAACATTAGTGGCAAATCATAGTGGGAGAGATATAGCAAAAATATTCCACAAATTTCTACGAGGGGAAGAAGGATACACTTCATTAATTATTCTCGAGGAAGGATAATTGTATACGATTGTGTAGGATAACATGAGTGTGCTTTCATCAATGTATCTTCATGTTTTGTATGGAATATAAGTTTCCTTTTGAATATCATTAAGTGTATCCTTGAGGGATACACTCCTATAAGGAAGTTTACAGTCCACGACTTCCTTCTAATAGAAGAATCTATACTATACAAAAGCATGATGATGCATTGACGACAACACACCCATATTTATAGATAGGTTGGCCGACCAAAACTATTAATTCAAAACAAGTGGTTGGAAACCACTGCCCAAAAACCCCAGATCAAAAGCATGGGAACCTAAGGCACACTAAGGTCTTATTTCTCAGAAATAACCTTTTACAAATATCAAGCTTACACCTAGAACTTTATTATAAAATTATGGGCTTATATGCAAAGAGTCAAGACCTTCTTAGGGCCCAGGGGGCACCAGCTACGAAGTTGTACAAAAGGCTATGAAGGCCTATTCAGATTCATGTTGGAACAGAGTCAACATTGTGAAGAATCAAGACCTTCTTTGTTGGAACAGAGTCAACATTGTGAAGAATCAAGACCTTCTTAGGCCCCAGGGGCACTAGCTACAAAGTCGTACAAAAAGGCTATCAAGGCCTATTCCCCAAGTTGAGACTGAAAATCAACAGATTCATGTTGACTAAGGTCTTATTTCTCAGAAATAGCCTTTTACAAATATCAAGCTTACACCTAGAACTTTATTATAAAATTATGGGCTTATATGCAAAGAGTCAAGACCTTCTTAGGGCCCAGGGGCACCAGCTACGAAGTTTTACAAAAGGCTATGAAGGCCTAGTCCCCGAGTTGAGACTGAAAATCAACAGATTCATGTTGGAACGGAGTCAACATTGTGAAGAATCAAGACCTTCTTAGGCCCCAGGGCCCAGGGGCACTAGCTACAAAGTCGTACAAAAAGGCTATCAAGGCCTATTCCCCAAGTTGAGACTGAAAATCAACAGATTCATGTTGGAACAGAGTCAACGTGTTTGTGTGCATAAGAGCCTCCCAAGGATGATACCTTAAAGGTCCTGTTTAGAAGAGAGGGACCTTCTGATATATCATTAGGCTTTATAAAGGGCCATATAGATTCATGTTGGAACAGAGTCAACGTGTTTGTGTGCATAAGAGCCTCCCAAGGATGATACCTTAAAGGTCCTGTTTAGAAGAGAGGGACCTTCTGATATATCATTAGGCTTTATTAAGGGCCATATCAATGAAAAACCATAGCCTTGAGTATATGACATGTATCTGGTCACATGTCCTGCTGAAGACTGAAAAACATGAATTGCTAGTCACCAAATTGTTTAAAAAAGACAATGTATCTACAAGAAAAAGACTATAGAAAGCAATGGCTAGAGACACAATTCTATGGAAACTGCAAAGCTATGAGCCAGAGGCACTTTCCAGGCCCATAATGGTTCTCACAGCACCTTGCTGGCAGCATCTATGAGAGGTCCTTCATGGGTCCATGCAATCCACAAGCCTTCTTCCATACCCAGAAAAGAGGCTCAGAGCTCTAGGATTCTGAAACAAGCAAAGAGACCTGTTACTCAGGAGAAGAGGGCATCTATCCCTCCTTTTTGAAATTGGAGTAGGTTTTATGCAGTATCCCGTGCGTAGGTTTTGATGACATTTGGTCCCAAAATTTTATTTGCAGTCACCCATAGTTTTCAAGGCTGATGGATTTAATGTTGGATTTTCTGATTTGTTGCGTCTTTGTGATTAGTTGTTTGGCCAAGAAAAATGAACTGCATTTTGACTCTTGAGAAAATTGTGCATTTCAGTTGATAAAGCTTTTACAAAATAATGAGCAAAATAGTATGTGAGAGTGTTGTCCTTGCTTTGTTGATTTAATTTAGCTATAAAAAGAATGCAATAAGCTGGGATCAGTAGATAATTGAGTTCCCAATTCCTCAAATAGAATATGCTCACTCTTGGMATTGGGGTCTTTGCATGCAGAATCCATGCAACTGCCTGCACAGATCTTTATTTAGTATATGTTGAATGTAAATGAATTCCTCAAAACTTAATAAAATTGTGACTGTYTTTTATCTGTACATACACTACAGTGGCTTTAATGTATTGACCCACTATGGAGTAAGATTGTCATTACATTCAATCTAAAAATCTCTCGATTTCTTGGCCTAATTTTGCAAGTTCAGTTGCCAGCTTGGTGTCATTGATTGTCTTTATGGACTTTATTACTCTTTGCAGAGATGGTGCAGTCAATGAAGAATGTTGCCAAATTGGATCTGGAGCTGTCTGTGGAGGAAAGAAACTTGCTTTCTGTTGGATATAAGAATGTTATTGGTTCCAGGAGAGCGTCATGGAGGATTATGTCCTCCATTGAGCAGAAGGAAGAAGCAAAGGGAAATGAGCAGAACGTGAAAAGGATCAGGGATTACCGACAAAAGGTGGAGGATGAACTCTATAGAATCTGCAATGACATTCTATCAATTATTGATGATCATCTCCTTCCATCTTCTACTTCAGGAGAGTCTACAGTTTTTTACTACAAGATGTAAGTTTATTATGTGCTCCTTAGTTTTTAACAATTGCATGCACTCAGTTCTGCTTTAAATCATTTCAATTGTTGGACCTTTTCCTTGTGGCAGGCTTTCTCCACCCGTCCAGAATATCTTTATTTTAGTTCTTTTTTGTAAAATGCCGTGACATGTATCAAAATTAGTAACCTAGGATTTGACAGTTGCCAAGATACCAACCTAGGATTTGACAGTTGCCAAGATACCAAAATCCTTGCTTTTTAACTTTCCAAATCCAGGGAGCTTGGATTGTGTTCATTATCAACTTCTTTTCTTGAGAATGATATATTGCAGTTATTTATAATGCAATGGGAAGGACAGACTTGAAGGCAGATCTGTATAATCTGCTACATGCTTATGAATTGCTGCATGCAGGCTTGCTTTAATTCTTGGATATTCAAATCTCTTCATGTTCTGCCATGCTGGTAGAGCTGTCCCAGAGTGCCAAGAGAAGCACCACAGCTGCCCCCTCAGCCCATCCCTCTGAATGACAAGCTACTGATATTGGCCCTTTCTATTTCTGAGCTTGCAAAGCCTCTGGAGACTGAACAGGGCAATGATAGGTAGGAGCCCATCATCACTGATCCGGAGCTGTCTGATGAAGGATGTCCATCCTTAAGGACAAGGATGACCCTTCACTGGACATGGCATGATCTACATATCTTTCTGTGCTTGCCAGCTGGCCTCTATTTTGTTTATGGCATTTGCTACTTCCATCATCACTGATCTGGAGCTGTCTGATGAAGGATGTCCACCCTTAAGGACAAGGATGACCCTTCACTGGACATGGCATGATCTACAGTTCTTTCTGTGCTTGCCAGCTGGCCTCTATTTTGTTTATGGCATTTGCTACTTGCCATATGACAGATTTTGTGTACAGCGGACAGCCTTAATGACAGTTTTGTTTCTAGCTTATTAATTTTATAGGTTGTTAGGAGAATTTGGACTTTATTGCTTTGTGCTGGTTGCTTGATGAGACCTGTTTTATTTTTTGTATAAAATTCATTGTACAAATTTTCATCATATTAATAGTTAAACGGAAGAATTTTATTCAATTTTTTTCTTCATGTTCTCAGTTGTATATCACTATATGATTGTATCAGGAAAGGCGATTACTACCGATATCTTGCAGAATTTAAGTCTGGAAATGAAAGGAAGGAGATTGCTGATCAATCTTTGAAAGCTTACGAGGTTGAGATTGAAAAATATATAGTATTACAAAAGATGCTTCATACTTTCTTTGTATGATTGTTCTTGAAAGAAATAGTAAGACAAAAGGTCTCCAACAATATCTAATAAAACATAGGCGTTTTTGGATATGCTTTATAAAGGTTAATTTGTATTATTGCAGGCTGCTTCAAATACTGCAGCTACAGATCTGGCTCCCACTCATCCAATCAGGCTTGGCTTAGCACTAAACTTTTCAGTTTTCTACTATGAAATTCAGAACTCCCCTGAAAGGTGAGGTCAGGTGGTTGTTTCAGTCCTAGTTTTGGTAATAGTAAATACTTTATTAAGTTTGCTGATATCTTTACAAATAAAATGCTGGAAAGTTGATCCAAAGTTCTGTAGGTGTTTCAAGTTGTTGAATCTTGTGCCTACACTTGCATGGTGGTTTCAACTGTGTAGAATATACACATAAGTTTAATTGCTTCTAACTGTCCAGTGTGGTACCTATTTTTTGGCTGGTTTGCTACAGAGCATGTCACTTGGCAAAACAAGCATTTGACGAAGCCATTGCGGAGCTTGATACTCTCAGTGAAGAGTCATACAAGGACAGCACATTAATAATGCAATTGCTGAGGGACAATCTTACATTATGGACTTCCGATTTGCAAGAAGATGGAGGTCAGTTCAGACATTGATTTTGAGATAGCATATTCACTACATGTTTGAAGTGAGAAATTAGAATGACCACAGAAGTTCTAACTCAGGTCAAGTAGGATTTTGGAACCTGAGGTTGACTAGCACTAGGACCTGTAATAACATTCAGTGACAGTTACAGGATGATAATCTATTAAAAGGAAAAGTACATCAGATAGTGTCCCAAACACGTAAACTAACTTCTATCCATTAATAGCTATTGTTAAATTCTTGCTCAAAGAAAATATATTGCAATTATGTCATGCATGATTTTTACAAGAGGGAAAAAGAACCTATTCTTGTCTATCCTTTCAAGGAAACTTAGCAAACTGCTATCCTTATAGTGGAACTACAGCCAATTTTAGTGCCATTCATTTTGTACACGAAGGCATCACTATGAACAAATGCACACACCAACAATAATTAGTAGCCTATCTAGTCTGCTATCCTTATAGTGGAACTACAGCCAATTTTAGTGCCATTCATTTTGTACATGAAGGCATCACTATGAACAAATGCACACACCAACAATAATTAATATCACCTATCTAGTCTATTTGACATTATCATGCAGCTTTGGCCAAAGAGCTACAATTGAAGCTAATTAACTTAATTTTCTTTGAGTTTGATTTATTAATCACATCTAATACTTAATTTCATCAAACCTTATGATTGCATCTGGTCAGTGAAAAGACACATCTTTCTAACATCTCCTTACTGAGGAAATTTTATTGAAATTTATGGACTTTTAATAAAGGGCAATCCAAGAGTTTTATGATCTTACGATAAAATCAAACCAGGTTGTAAGTTAAAGTGGCTTATACTTCAACCATAAAACATTTTGATATTAAAATAAGCTTCATTTTCCATTGGGAAATCACAACACGCTTTCAAATAAAGGAACTTCTAATAAAGGGCAATCCAAGAGCAAAAGTTTTATGATCTTACGATAAAATTAAACCAGGTTGTAAGTTAAAGTGGCTTATACATCAAAGTTCAACCATAAAACATTTTAATATTAAAATAAGCTTTATTTTCCATTGGGAAATCAGAACATACTTTCAAATAAATTACATCTTTCCAGCTAGAAATATATTTGGATATATTTCTTGTGGATAAGATAGTACAAGCCCAACATAATATCTCATGCAATAGTTCATCACAATTTCTAGGGTGGCACTGTTAGAGGTTGGACATCTATCGGCCATATGAAATCTCTTGACACTGAGAATTTTGGTATGTAGTTTGAATGATAATTGAACAATGATATCTATCACAGTCTGAATATACTTAGTGTAACATATAGTCAGTGTAAATATTTTAGGTATGTAATGAAGTGAACGAGGATAGATTGCTTTTACTAGCTGTTATTATTATCAACCTCTGCAATTGATTTTATGGGACTTATAAATTCACTTTGATTTCAGTGCTATAAAATAGTAATGTTTTGAAATTCTATAAATCTGAGACTTGGTCATATCGTTAATGTGATTGCATATGGCAGGGAGTTGGTTTAGTTTATTCCTTCCAGGTTGTGATTATACTAGTCCTTTTGGTATGTAGTTTGATTGATAATTGAACAATGATATCTATTACAGTCTGAAATATCTTCAGGGTAATGATATCTGTTACAGACTGAATGAGGATATATTGCTTTTACTAGCTGTTATTATCATCAACCTCTACCTCTGATTCTCTGGCATCCACAGAAAATTCACAAATTCACTTTGATTTCAATGCTAGAAAATAGTAATGTTTTAAAATTCCCTAAATCCTAGAACTTGATTGCATATATGGCAGGGACTTGGTTTAGTTCATTCCTTCTAGGTTTTGATTATAATAGCCCATTTTAGAAGTATGCTGCAGTAACTCTAACTCCTATTTAGTATTTCGAATGTTATTTACTCTGCTTATTGCCAATAGAGAAAATTCTCCATAAACAACGAAGTATATAATAACAGTGGGGCAATGGAAATGCCATAGTCAGAGTACTATTCCATTTAGTTTACTCATGTTATTATATTGCATGTCTTTAAGATTATTTAGATAATAATAACTTATTTTTGCAAATAACACCCATGCAACAACCTATAATAATGTTAACTTCATTCCATGTGATCAATGTAGTGATTTTGGCAAGCAGGTTTATGTAATTGATTTGCGAATCACTCAATCTGCCTGCCTAGCCAATGAATCAACCAATAACAAGGCAGTGTTGAATTTGTTTTTGATCACATGATAGTCTTGAAAGGTCTTGACTTTACGAGTTAGAAGGTTATCCCTTACCTTCGGTGAAGTTCAGGAGTGGAAAATGGTTTCTACTCATGCCTCACCCATTGACTTTGAACTTACTAAGCTAAGATAGAAGGGTTGGTTATACCACACATGAGCCAAGCAAAGGTTTCTTTAAGGTCATGGTCAACCCAGTAAGGTCTTGGTCAACATTGAATTAGAAGGGGTGGTCTTTCTTTGATCAACCCAACACGTAAGGCTTCGATCAGCCTTTCTAATGAAGGGTTGGTTTTGTGCTAGTCAATCCTTGGATAGAGTCTTCATTTTTTTTTTGAACATTATCTACCCATGGTAAATCTTGCTTCACTTTTCTTAAATGTACAATGAAAGCTTAGCAACCAATGTTGAGAAGTTCACCACACCACAAGTAATGCTCCATACTACTTGTGTGATTTGCAATATACATTTTCCTGGGTTTCATCACAAGCTAAAGGAACCAAATCACTGTTGACAATTCTCTCTTTTGTTTTTTGAAAGTGCTTTGAAAAGCATGCCCCAAGGGGCCCACACCCTATAGAGCGGACTTCCTTTGGCTTAGGTGTCGAGTCTAAGGGGTAACTATTCTTTGAAAATGCCTTGAAACTTGTACTTGACTTCATCCCTTTAAAAATTATGCTAATATGTTGKTGTGGACCACAACGAACCTTGGTGGATGGCTTACTACTCTGTGCATTGTTGTAGTGAACCATTGTTCTCTTGGCAACAATTCTCATTTTCATGTTGTGTCTCCAAAGGAATTGTACAAAAAACATTGAAATCCTAGACTAAAAAAGAAAAACGCTATAGTGTATAGAATCAAAGGAGGTATTCTAAGATTTAGAATAAGGAAAACAAGTGTTCTAGGATCAACACTTAGGCTAACTTCAATGGTGCCGTTTGTAGGACAATACTCCTTTTATAATTTAGCAATGTCATTACATAAGATTTTTTTATAATTTAGTCATATCATTTCTTATCGTCTTGTTGTCTTAGGTCCTTGTGCATTCATTACTTATTTTATGTGAGTATTTATTAACTAAACAATTAAATCATAAAAAATTAAAGGTTGAGGAGACTATTAACGTGGAATAAATTCCAATTGGKATATGCCATTGCAATAAGATAGTATGGTACATCACACAGATAACAACCACAAGCCAAAGATGGTCGATAAGGAACGACACTGAAATGATCGATGGTATTAGTACTAGACCTAAGGAGGATTTTATCATATCAACCTAGGGACTTACATCCCAAAGCCAACTTTTGGATTGGCAAACCTTTTGGCATGAGTAATATCATATAAACCACTTGTTGTGTCATCGCCATGCATGTAGGATTATTCACAACACACACCCAATGACGGTGTTGATGTGGAATGAAATCCCAACATTATATGCCACTACAATAAGATAGTATTATGGAAATCACATAAATAACAACCACAAGCCAAAGATGAAACTATTGACCATGTTGGTACTAGAGTGAGGGGGGTTGTTATCACATCGACCTAGAGACTTGCATCCCAAAGCCAACTTCTAGCTTGGCAAAGATTTCAGTGTTGGTTAATGCCTATAAGCCACTTGTTGTTCACAATTGCTATGCATGTGGGGTTATTCACAAACATACCAACCCAACACACAATAAGAAGAAGAGTACTAATGTTGAAGAAAATCCCAACATATGCCGTAGTAAGATAGTATTGTAGGCATCACATAGATATCGACCATAAGCCAGAGGTGGCCCACAAGGCATGTCATTGAAATTGCGAATGATGTCTACAAAGTGAGTGTTTGAATTGGCAAAGCTTTGGTGCAAGTAATGCTTTACAAACATCTTATGTTTGGTATGAATGTGAGATTATTCACAATATGCACCCCTCCCCACCACACACACAATTAGGAGAGTCTTAGTGTGAAACAAAATCCCAACATAGGGATATGCCATTGTAGTGAGATAGTATAGGGATATTGTAAAAATTCCAACCATAGATGATTGAGGTCCTTATGATCTCAATCAAACAAGTAAATTTCTGAATTTAATTAACGCAAAAATTAAATTTCAGATCATAATATCAATCACACAATAGTTGGAAATCAAATAGTGGAAGCATAAAACACATACACATGGATTACTCCTTCAAATCAACTTTTCATTCCTTTGAAAAAACTTACAAGGAAACTTCCATGGTCTACTAAAAACCAACAACTGCACGGTCAACAAATCACCTTGAAGTGAGCTGTATGGCCTATTGTACTACTTTGTCCATATGATTGTACGGATCGATCTATATGATCGTATAGATATGTTTGTACGACTATACAATGCTGTCCCATACGATTGTATGACAATGTACGGTTTTGTACAATTGTACATATCTGTACTGTATGGCCTCTGTCTGCCATCTAGATTTGCCTATTCTTGAATTGTGTCTCTCTCTCTCTCTTGGTCACTAAATCTGTTCAACTGGTCAATTGTGTCTAAATCCTCTATCTTGACTTGTCTTTATAATTTTAGCCGAGACCAAAACCCTAATCTATTTTTGAGATTACTCTTAGTCTAAGTCATGCATGTATACATGCATGTATTTGATCTGGTCATCTCTATGGATCTGAGTTTGTTCCACAAGATCATCTTCCTGTTTATGTTCTCACTCTGGTAGGGACTTACCAGGGCATCGATCATCTTCTTCATCGTCTTCTTCTGAAGTATATGAGGGATCGATGATCCTTTATGGCATCCAAGATCATCCGCTTGGCCTTCACTTCCCTCTTCTTGTGAGATGCCAACTGCTGCGGATTTGTAGGCGAAGGCACAACGTCCTTCACAATATCCCATAGATTATTCTCTTCTAGTAAGAGTGTAACCCTCGCCTTCCATGATAAGAAATTCGAGGCACCATCCAATTTGTCCTCAAACCTGAGGCTAGTCGATGCCGTTTTTGAGATCCACTGCACAAACTCCCAAATCTGAAAATAAAACTTTGAAACCCTCTAACTGTTGGTCCTTCTTTTCGACAGCTGATTTACCTATGCAAATCCTTGAGAATCTCAATTAGAGAAGTCAACTCTGATACCATTTAAAAATTTCAACCCTACACGACTTGCATCCTTATGATCTCATTTAAACAAGCAAATTGTTGAATTTAATTAATGCAAAAATTAAATTTCAAACCATAGCAACAATCACACAATAGCCTAGAAATCAAATAGTGGAAGCATAAAACACATTCACATGGATTTCTCCTCCAAATCAACTTTTCATTCCTTCGAAAAAAACTTACAAGGAAACCTCTATAGTCTACTAAAAACTAGCAGCTACACATTAAACAAATCACTATGTGGCTTGAACTGAGCTTTATGGCCTGTTAAGAAAGTACGACCTACTGTACGATTGTACGATGTAAGYGGCTTGTCCGTATGACTTTACGATCCACCCATATGACTGTACAAAACTATTTCGCACAACTGTATAGAATTGTATGGATTTGTATTGTACGACCTTTGCCTGTTKTCCCTGCTCCTTTCTCCTGGTTGCTCAATCTGCTCAACCGTGTCTAAATCCTCTATATCGACATGTCWTTATACCTYTAGCTGAGACCAAAACCCTAATCTATTTTTGAGATTACTCCTAGTCTAAGTTACACATGCATGAACTRCACTTCTTAGACTCAACAACTAAATATAAGACTTTYCACTTTTTTTACGTGAATTACAATAAAATTACTTTTTGAAAATAGAAAATATCTACTTATCGCACGYTCACATTGAACCTATGCGGAAGTACCTATCCAAGCTATATTTCTCAATAGATATGACATTGCGAGTTTTATAGACATCACATAGATAACAACCACAAGCCAATGACGGTTCACTAGGGATAACACYGAAKTTGTTGATGTTAGTAAGAGAGTGAAAGAGGATGCTATCAAATTGACCCTAGGACTTGCACTTAAAGACAACTTCTCGTTTGGCAATGCTTTTGGGTGGGTAATGTTGTATAAAGTTATGAACCTCTTCTTGTCTCATAATTGCCATGCATGTGGGATTACACCCAACACACACACCATATAGAGAATATTAATTTGAAACATAATCGTAACATATGGTTATAATGTTGCAATAAGAAGTGAGGTACTTCCTTTGTTATAGATGGGTCATGGAAAAGATTCAAAATTGTAAGAGAAGGCATTTTATTAAATTGCAATCTCATCTTTGTAGTTAAATTTCTAAGTAGCTTTGCTTTTCTATCCAAAAGATGAGGATAGTAGAAAGTGTTTCTATATCAAACCATGATTTTACAAAACCACAACAAAGGTGTCGTCATGATGTCTAAATGATATGTTGTAGTTCTAAGTCAAGTGTAAATCCATAACAATGAAGAAAATGAATTAGGGAATCTTGGTTTGGATTTAGGATGCTATCATAAAGTATATTGTTGCTATAGAGTAAGAGAACATGGGAATGTTAAGGTTAAGAAAATAATGGAATAAGTTTATCATGTAAAGTCACTTATTTCACAAGGAAAAAATGAAAATGAAAGCTTTAAATGGGACTTTAGGCCTTATAGTAGAGCATCAATATGTCAAAGACTAGATCATTGGCCAAGTGCAAAGTCCACAGTCTTGGATGCTCTTAGGCCCGAGTTGGCATCCAATTGTCTTTCATCTTAAGTATTGTGAGAAATAATATTTAATATTAGTGGAGGTTCTATGCGAGGATTTCGACATATTTTTACTATTTAGTATTATTCTTTGTTTTCAGATATTCTAGATCTCATTTAGAAATTCATTTAAGTGTCAATATTGGGGAAAACATTATTTGATATCAATAAGGGTTATATTTGAGGATTTYCAGAATTTGTTTGGGATAAAATGCTTCCTATAACTCTATCAATGTAAACAATATATGCGAGGATTTCGACATRTTTTTACTATTTAGTATTATTCTTTGTTTTCAGATATTCTAGATCTCATTTAGAAATTCATTTAAGTGTCAATATTGGGGAAAACATTATTTGATATCAAGAAGGGTTATATTTGAGGATTTCCAGAATTTGTTTGGGATAAAATGCTTCCTAAAACTCTATCAATGTAAACAATGTATGCACATTTTGGCCATTTTATATAAAAAATAGAAAAAAGAGGTTGAAATGCCTTCTTTCTTCATAAGGAAATGTGCAACCACCATTCACTAGTCCAAAACTGGGTGGACCCCACCATAAAAAAATACAAAAGAACAATAAAATCAAAATTGCCATTTGGGCATTAGTGCCAACAAAAGCCAACTAGATAACACCATAAAGCAAAATAAACTTCAGTCTTTCGATGCACAACAAGAGGTACAAACATAAATGATCATTCCTTAAGCAAAAAGATGCATAACTCTTGCATTCAGTGGGGGATGGTGGGCCACCATTCGTCATTTGTCGGGTCAAGGTCAGGGATGATTGGCTTTTAACCTTCATTGTCGTTCTCAGTCTCTTTTGGAGGCTTCTCTATCTTGGATATCACAAGGGTGAGTTGTGGAAATTAATTTCTCTGGTGTTGGGGATGGGGGGCTAGTTGTGGTAGTGCTCCATCCTTTCTCAAATAACTCGACCATCTTTGTGACGAGGCTTGCCTTTATGTTGTTGGCGCTACTTGGACTGGTCTGAATGGGCAGTAGAGTTGACAAACAAGTCCTAGCTTGTGGTGCAAGGAGCACCCCCCAATAATTTAGGAGTTCAAGTAGGTGTGCCACATCCAACTCCACTTTTTGCACTTGCACAATTGGTTGCAGGTATAAATTGCCACAAATTAGAGAGTTATCATACCAGGATAAATTCTTAGTTGGCTGTGCTTTATTAAACATAACATCATTCCTTTTCTTCCAAATGAGGAAAAACACTTCATTTCTAACTAGCTACGATGTCGTGTGAAACTTACTAGCACAAGGAAGTTTATTTCCTAAAAAGGTGGCTTTCTAGGAAATGGAGGTAGATAGAAGTTGGCCATGAAATTTAGTGGCTCAATCCTAAGAGGACTTAAACATATGAACAATGCTAGAGGAGATGTTTAAGGCTTTTAAGGCTACCACATAAAGGACTTTTAGTTTGAGAAATACCCAAGTGAGTCAATTTATTACCAAAGATTCAAGCCCCCCCAAGAATGAGGGGTCTCTATCACTAATTTTTGTACATTGTAAAGCTGGAATAGCCAAGTCTTTTTATGTTTGAGACTCCAAATCTTATTCAATTGGCCATCTAAGATAGGCTTGTTACAAAGCCATATGTGGTCATAAATAAGCTTAAAATTCTTCACATTGTTCCATTTGAATTTTCCACCAAGCTTTAGGAGCCCAACTAAATGAAAACAATGTCAATAACAATGTCCTTAATTCTATCAAGAATCAATTAAAATCTGTCTCCAACTTAGGTCAAGGCACCCAATTTCTAGTTTTGACATTGAAAATGCTATTGGAAACCCAAATGCTTCTTCTAAAAAAGCTCGTGGTCAAGAACCAAGCAATCTTAACCAAAAGTTTTCCATCATGAAAGTAAAATAAGAGACAATTAGAAAGAGTAGTCATTAAAAGACAAACTAGATTTAAGAGCTTGGCCTTTCCAACTTAAGATGTGGCATGATGGCTTTCAAGGATTCTAGATGCTTCAAGCAACGAATGCCCCTTTCACCTTTACATGCAAAGGTGTGATGACAAGAATTTGCAGCTTGAGCCTTGTTCAAGACTTCTTTGCCTAGGGAGTTTCAAAGCATATTCGGTTTCTCAAAAGCACCTTCCAAACTTCATTCTCTTCCAACGACTCAAATTTTCCATACCTCCCCAACCTCTAGGGGTGCAACACAAAAATTCCAATTCACTGGATGAAACTATTTGATTTCATTGTTATTAGCCTAAAGAAAGCCACGTAAGGCTTTTTCAAGTCTCTTGTAAGTGTTGGTAGAAGGTAACCAACAAGAAAATTACTAGACATGAGGCACTGTGAGGACCTTCATTTTATATTTGGAATTTGGTAGTCAATTCCATGGGCTTTGGTAAACCATTTCTCAATCTTTTTCTCCACTTGTTGGATAATCACATCTCAAAGCCTTTTAAGAGAGGCTTGAGATGTAAATGAAATCCCCAGGAACTTGAAAATATAGTTGCTTGTATCTAGGTTTGGTCTTGATCAACAAACTAGGTGGGCATGTCCTTTTGGCTTTGTTTGTAGCATTGATCTTAGAACTTGAAGCATCACAAAATATCTCGAGGTGGTTTTTGGTATTTTTCATAGAAGTTTGGTCCTTAAGGATAGTAATGAGAGTCATCAACAAAATGGGCATTTACCAAATGTCCAACTCTTTATTTCATGAGGGATATACCTTTGATCATGCCTTGACCCATCCAATGAAAGATGAGATGAACAAGGGTGTTATTTTGCCGCAACATAAAATGTCGATTGCAAAGGAAATCCTTGTTGGATAGACCTAAAGAGTCCCACCCCCTTTAATTTATATTTGTTAATACACATGGAAGGCTGAGGCTTCTAAGAAGAGAGTCTTGATCGCATTGTGGAAGGACTTACCTAAACCTAGGGCTTTTAGCATCACTAGAATGAAGGGACACTCAACATTGTGATAAGCTTTCTCAAAGTTGATCTTGATGAAGAGGTTGTCAAGGCAAAGGCATCGAGCTCGCTCCATGCCTTCCTAGAGTGTAATGACATTATCTAGATTTAAGTGCCCTTTGAAGAACTTGTTTGTTTTGGGGGAATAAGCTTGGGCAAGACGTGCTTGATGCATAGGGCCAATGCATTGGCCAAGATTTTGTAGGACACATTCAAAAGTGTTATTGGATTATTCCTTTGTTTATGTAGGCAACCAATGATTGCTTTTTAATGGCTTCTTTGTAGACCTAGAGTAGGTATGGATCGACAAATTCCCATGCAACTTTGTTCTGTAATTCACATCAAAGACTTCCAATATCGTGATTTATCCTTGATCGTCTCCATCAATGCAGCGATCGACTCATCTAGAGTTGTTGATTGCTTGCACATTCTTTCTTGTCCCTGGAAGAGTTGACATGGTTGCACGTCTAGACAAGTCTTCATGACCATCTTATATTCCTTCTTGACGACTTGAGACTAGAACACAAGCCTATAATGGCTAACAAATTCATCATCGATATCTCCTTGCTTGGTAAATCAACAATTTGTTGTTTTAAGTCCAAATGTTTTTCAACTTCTTTGGTAGCTATGGCCTTAAAGAAATCCTTCACATGTTTGTCTTTTGATTTGATCCAATGGAGTTGAGCTATTAACTAAGCTCCCCTTGCATGTTGCACTTCATCAATTTTAAGAAAGTGCCGTAGCTTGGTAGCCTTAACTTGTTCCAATTCTTGCTTGACAGTCTTGTGGTGTTTTCGATGGATGGAAGCGATTTTCCACCCATAATCCCTTAGAAAATGAATTGTTTGTGCAATGGTGTCCTCCTACGAATTAATCTAAACATTATCCCCCCCTTGACCTGGCAAAGTGTCCAAATTCTCCACACACATAGAATTGGACATGTGAGAGGTCTTTCTTTGATCTCCCATTTGTAGATCCTCCTCTAAAGATAGTTCCTCTTCTGCCCCTGCCTCCCYTCTTGGAGGTGAGAGCGAGATTCTCCTCCTCTTCGTCCTCCTCCACATCTCTGCCTCTCTTTATCTCCTTTTGGCAGCAGTCGTTCCATAACCTGTCCCAATCAGGCAGGTTCTCTCTGGCTWCTACCCCAACAATGAAGGAATCCCACTCCTTTGGGAAGCCTCTTAAGGCAGAACRAACTATCTCAGTTGGGGATAGTCTTACTCCAACTACAAGGAGTTCATCTAGAAACTATCTTACTTTGGTAAGGTACACTGTAACGTCTTCCCCTTTAGACATCTTTGTGTGTTGGAGCCTCTCTTTGAGAGCCATGATTCTGCTCTCATGCTTGGCCTCAAACAACCCCTTCAGATGTGACGACATTTCATGAGTTGTTTGCTTTTCACCAATGTTTGGTACCGGATGATCCTTCACTCCAAATCTAGAAGGATCCTTCGAGCTCTGATTTCTAAAGCATAATATATTTCCCTGTCTTTAGCATCAGTGTGGATTGTGGCTGAATTCTCAACAATACCCCATACTTTGCTCTCTTGAAGAACATTTTCATTCTGTACTTCCATTGGACGTAGTTAGAAGCAACATCAAGTTTGTCCTCATATCTGAGGTTTGTAGTCATCTTGCTATTTAGTTTTAGTTTTTTCAACTTTGACTTGCTCCCTCTTTCTCTGAGCAGATCGACCCTGCTCGATCCTCTTCTCCTGCTTCAGCTTAGGGGGTACGACCTCCCTTTTAATCTTCTTCTTCTTTCCTTGTCTCTGTTAGTATAAAGCTTCAACACCTCTTTTAGGGATGTCATAAATCTGGCTCTGATACCATGAAGAGAATAGCTTATAAACTTAATAGTCAAATCTAAGCTACAACCATTGCATTAATGATATTTGGGACAACCACGCAAAAGAAACTATACATGAGAAACAATTTCTGGAAACAACACCATTTAAAACACAATTTATTTATCACAGTTTTGTGCATACATAAATGTATTTCGCCCAAATTGATATGCAAGGATTGTACCACCTATAGTTCGTACACTCACGGGTTTCACTCAGGGCGATCGCACAACAAAAATGTGACTACAATATAGCTGGATTTCACCTTAATCTTCAACAAAAACACTGATAAACATAACGTCTCTTCTATTTTCAGACCTGGTATGATTTCCTTTCTCAACTGGTGATTCGTATGGGTCGTACGGTATCCGTACCACTCGTATGGACTCCTTTTCCTGGGAATTTTGCTGGATTTACTTGCAGGTGGCCCTAGCTCGACCTCCCTTCCATTGCTTAAGCCTCCTCGTCTTGCTTTGCTAGACCTGACTTGGTCTAGTCATTGACCCTACTCGACCCTCCTTTTCTTATCTCCTCGATCCTGCTCGACCCTCTACTACTTGTTCAACTTAACCCTATTATCAGATCTCCTTAGAGGCGCCTCTCTATCTTAGTCGGTTGCCTTCACTTTGAGAGATGATTATGGAATGAGGCCTTCTAGGTTATTTGTAACCCTAGCCTTTCCTTTCACGCAATCATGGCCCTTGGATCTTCTTATCAAGATCTTGATCTAGTGGTGGGGACTTAATCAAGCATTTAGATCACTTCAGTCACATCCAATGATTGTGACTTAATCTCATGTTGACTTGAGTGGTCTCCACCAATATAGTGTTGTCTTGGCATAAGTTGGGCCCCTTCCACACTACTAGACACCCCTAGTGTGGAAGTACTTGCCCCAGCTACACAATCTAACATGGGTGAGTTGTACTACCTCTTTTCTAATGGTCTAGTTGGTAGGCTTAGTGGATGTCGACTTCRAGGAGTTACCAATGTGGTATGCCAGGCCTTCTAGGATGCAATTGGTTTATTGTTTTGGGAGTTTTTGCAAACTCTAGTTGATGAACTCAACTTCCATTAGATTTATTGTTGGCTTAGGAAGTGATCTATAAACCACTCTGGATATTCCACTKGAAGAGTTGGTCATGTTATTGCACAAGTTGTAGGTTGGGAAAAGACCGACCCAACCACCAATTGGCGAAAACTTAGAGAGCACCTACCCACTGTCACCTTAGGCAAGTGTTCCCGTCACTTTAGAGGTGAGGTAGTCATCTCAAGGGGGGAATTCCGATGACCCTAGGGGGGATTGAGATGGAAAATGAGATGTATGGATGGATGCCCCTAAAGGTCAATTCTAAATGGTAGAAGAAACTTGGAAATGAGTCTTGGGAAAGGCTTAGGGTTGCCAATGCTTTCAGTAATCTGCTGAGAGAAGAATACCTGCCCAAGACACAATGAAAACCAAGTATACAATGCGGTATGTTAAGTGGACAAGCAAGTTAAGCTTGCTGTCCCTAATTGCAGCAACAATCAATGATATATATCAGCATATAAAAGATAATAAGAGCTGCAAAATAAGTGCTAAAAGTCTAGTTAAGTAAGCAAGAGACAAGCTAGTAAAGACTAGTTTAACTCAAGAATGAAAGAGCAAGACTTTAGCATAAAAGCAAGGCTGTCATAAAAAGCTTGCTTTAGTGATATTTATCAGCCTTATGGCTGTAGCAAAGCAAGCCTTATAACAGAAAATTACTTCCAACTAGCTCAAAAAGTGCGCTAGGGTTAGTAGTTTGTTAGGACAAAGTTTTAGCCAATTCCTAGGGTTAGTTTAGGAGTTATCTAGGGTTAGAGGGTTAGATTTCAGCAGCCCTAATGGTTGTAGGTTAGTTTTGTAAGAACAAGTTATAGTGGGTGAAAGAGGATGCCTCAATGAGGCAAGATAGCCTAGGGATGAAAAAACAA
>JASDQU010437368.1:21962-51295 GCA_032191745.1 Picea mariana | reverse complement strand
TAAGGTCACTTGCAAGAGAAAAGACTAGTGTCGTCTAGCTTCCTTGGGCATATGGAGTCAAGAATGCAACTTTCATGGAGAGCAAAGGCAGGAAGAAGACCTAAGAACCAAACCCAAGGGTAGTCCACTACAAACCCTAGGTGTTAATTCTTTAGAAGAGCAACTCAAGGTAGTCCACTACAAACCCTAAGAGGTCGTCCTATGTATTCTAGAAACCTTTAGCAAGAGATCAACATGGATCTTGGTTTAAACCCTAGAGTAGTCCACTACAAACCCTAGAATTTTCACCTACAAGAATAACACTTGAAAAGAAATAAACCATCAAGATAATTGCATGTTATCTTGTGAGTGGTGATAACATCAAGAAATAAACCATCAAAGATTTGAAAATAACACTTACTAGACAAATCAATGAGCATCCATGAAACCCTAACCATGATATCATTTACAAAACTTGAAAAACATCCACAAGATCATCTCCAAGAAGGTGCGCATAAGTGATCCATAGTGAGAGAGAAAGATAGAAGACAAGTGTAGTGATGATTCTCCATAAGATGARTTATGCTTTACAAAATGGAGTGCTCCCTCTATATATATGAGGTAATCAAGTGCTATAATTCTCYTAAGAAATGTTTATTTCTTGAACCAAGCACCATGCATTTAATTCCAAACAAAATTKCATTTATTGAATAAATGCATAGCTAGGTTTTAAACGAAACATTATAGCRGAAGCATAATAAGAAACCAAACATATTGCACATGATATTTYTGGGTAAATYATTCCTRGAAAAWMCCCYAAGGSAAAACCAATTATGAGTTGATTTTATTAGATAAAATCTTGGGCTCATGTCYTGGGATAATGGCCCATTTGAGGAAAATACTATAACAACAAATAACCTTGCCTACYTGGCTGYTATCTCCCTTGCTGGCCSTTTGCTCCTTTCCTCTGAYGYTACCCACTCACACTTGGATGAAATGTCCTCCTCTCCCAATCAATGAGATCTCCTCACTCTTTGTGTGTTTCATGCTCTCACTTAGGYTRTCTTTTATTAYGTTGAGTTAACCCTAAATCCAAAACCTTAGATCATCTCCAAAGTGATCAAAGGTTGAGATTAGATCTCCCCTTCATTTTAGATCTAACAACTAGGACTTAATTAACTCACTTAAGTTACTACTGCCAAAAACTTAGGCATTTAACTTAATTAAACTCACATTAATTATAACAAGGCATTCACTTTAATTATTACTCAGTTAAAGTAAATTCCCCAAGTCTTAAGAGGTATTAGTGACGACTTCCACATGCTAGACACCAAGCCAATGTGGAAGTACCCATCTGATGTTAAACACATCAAGATTCAACACTTCCTCTCAGCAAGGAAGGTACTTCTACCACCTGGAGGTGGCTCTGTGTTCGCTATTAGATCTGCTACCATGGCTGCTCTCCAATCCACTTGATTGGATGTTCCCTCCGAAACGAAAGCTATCCCTGTGATCTTGCTTGGACCCTTCTTCGAAGACTTCCCTTTGAACATGCTCCTAAAAGCTACCTGCTCTTGGGCATCCTGCATGGTCTTCTCGTACCATGACTCCTCCTTGACAGACTTGGAAGGCTTCTCCTTCCCTTCTGAACTTGAAGGCTGACTCCCTCTGAGCTGCCCAACTTTCAAAGCTACCTGCTCCTTTTTCTTTGCCACTGTGTTGCTTGCCATTGCTCGCATAGGTTGGCCCTTTAGCCTATAAAAGTTGCTCTCTCTAACTTCATGAACAACTGTTGTGTCTGAGCTAGATTCTCTGGGCTTGATTAGTGCTTGTCCATATTGGAATAGTACGTCAAAGCCCTTCTTCTCAATCGTTGGTACTGAGAGCACACTGCTCTTGAGTTCTGACACCCATAACACATTCATCACTCTTAACATGCCTCCCAACTCCATATGGAATGGCATTATCCCAGACCCCTTTACTACGTGCCTGGTCCCCACACCAAGTTCCACATACACGTCTGAGTTTGACTCTGTGAAGCTCTCGAATAACTCTCAAGCTCCTGTCATATGACATGTGGCTCCATTATCTAGTAGCCATGCACCAAATGATATGGTGTCTGAGGAAAGATGGGAAACAAGTAAGAACTCCGGTTTAAACTTCTTGGCAAACTCATCCACTTGAGCCTTTGCTGACATAGCTACCTCTGGTTGCGTTCTGTTTCCACCCTTCTTGTTAGGACATTGACCTGCATGATGCCCAAACTTGTGACATTCAAAGCACTTGGGTTTGCTCATGTCTTTCTTTTTGCTGTCTTGAGAGGTAGACTCTCGACCAACAATCTTCTTGAACTTGCCCTTCTTTGCCTAGTTGGCAAGAACAAGGTTCTCATCATCAATCTTGTGTCGACCTCCATTCGGATCTTCATCTCGAAGTTCTTCTTGAACGAAGTCATCCCACAACCTCATCTAATTTGGGAGCTTTTCACGTGCCTTGATCCCTTTGATGAACAATGTCCACTCCTTTGTGAAGCCTTTGAGTGTTGTCCTCACCAATTCTGAATCATCTATTGTCTCCCCGATTACAACTAGTTCATTTCGAACCTGTCGGATCTAAATGAGATAGGTTGTCATCATGTCTGATCTTGTCATCTTTGTGTCTCTGAACTTCTCTCTCAATACCATTTTGCGATTCTCGTTTTTACTCTTAAATAAACCCTTTGGAGCCTCCCACATGTCCCTGACAGTGTTCTTTCTAGATAAATAGGGATCAAATGATCCTTTACTCCATCTAGAATTATACACATGACTTTCACATTCTTTTGATGTGTTGTTGTTGCGCACCCACGCCACAATTTCATACAAAAGTCATCAAGCAATTCACATTAGGTATCTTCAAACTTCACAGTATCTTAAGACTTTATGCAATTTGCCAGGTTTAGGTATGGGAGGACCATCACAAGACCCTATTAGGTGTGCCAATACCCAAGTACAGTAGTTCTCGAGAAACCGATCAAAGTATAAGTATAAATGATTGAAGTGACATGGAGTTTGCTTCATTGTCGCGGTGTCATTGACATGCAAGGCCACGCGTGGGTTCATCTCCATGAGTGCCTTTGTAGAGGGAGCGCTTGGTGCTTTGAGTTACCCTTTCCTCGACACTGTTTCTTTCCAAACCCCTATTCTTGCCTTTTGATATTCATTTATTGCTATGAAAGACCACTTTTTAGGTTTATGCATATATTTTTTACCGGGATTCAATTAAGTCCTCTTAATTTGATATGCATTCAATGCATATTTGAGTTCAATGATCGACAATGCACTATCGGAGATTGCAACCAAGAACATGGTCAAGTTCTGGTCAAAAGTTTACGAGAAGGATGCCTTTACAGGTTGCTTGTTGATACGTTAAGGAATGGATCTCTAGTGCACGAGAGTGGCATGTTAAGTGAGCCTTCTAGATTTGAGGAGAAAAATGTAGAGCAGGTATGTTGATATGCTATGATAAAGGAGTATAACTCCATTCTCAAAAGTAATTGTAGAGAAATAGTTTGAAAGTTACTTGTGATGAGGATCCTGATTTGGTTGATCCTACTTTGTATAGTTGGTTGGGTTTGTGATGTACCATATGAATACCATGGGGGACATATGCTATGATTTTAATACCTTGAACCAATTTATGGTTTAACCTCGCTAGGCTCATTGGAAAGGTAGTAAGCATGTGCTTAGATACTTGAGGGGCACAATCCACTATGGCATGTAGTGTATAGGAGATGTTGAGTTCTACTGCATAGATTTGTTGATTCAGACTAGTCAGGAAGTGCAAGCACACAGAGAAGTACTTCCAGATATGAGTTTTGTTTCAATTTGGGATCATGTATAATTTCCTAGTTTAACAAGAAACAAGCGATAATGGCACTCAAATTAGTAGAAGCAGAGTATATGACAATTTTTTCTGCTAGTTGTGAGGCCATTTTGGTTCACAAGTTTTGTAGAGTTGGTTGACTAGATGTTGGAGCCTATGACAATTTATTGTGACAATTAAAGTTGCGTCAAACTCTATGAGAATCCAATTTTCCATGATTGCTCTAAGCACATTGATATTTGATACAAGTTTCCAAGGGATAGAGTAAAGAAGGGAGAAGTAGTTGTTGACTACATTCCTATAGATTTGTAGGTTGCAAATATTTTGACAAAGCCCTTGGCAAAGGGGAAGTTTGAGATGCCTAGGGAGAAGCTTGGTCTGATAGAGAACACTTTCTTTGCAAAGAGTGAGTGCCACTTTACTTGTTGCTTGTTGAGTGATTGACTCTTGCTGTGTGTATGGCACATTAGTGGGAGAGAGTCATGAGGATGTTTTGACTCATAGCCCCTTTTGTTATCTATTTTGGCACTTGGGAGTTACATTGGACTAAGAGGCACACTACTTACGTTGTCACATAAAAATATGTTGAGTGGGTGACTTGGCATGTTTGGGCTTGTGCCTACCCATATCTGATACATAGGGGGTGTGTTAAATTTGGCAGCATCGACAGTCATTCTCCAATGAGAGGCCATATGGGCCACCCTAAGGCTAGCCAGGGAGATTTGGAGAATCAACCAGTTCTGTGAGGTATTGACAAAAGCCAGGGGGAACGTACAACCTTTGTGAGCATAGACAGTCTAGTGCAAAAGTTTGGGGGGAACTTACAACCTCTGTGAGCATAGACAGACTAATGCAAAAGTCAGGGGGAACGTACAACCTCTGTGAGCCTAGTCAAGCCTTGTGAGCCATGAGCAAAAGTCGAGGCATCTAGAAAAAGTTAGGTTGAACGTAAAATTCCTATGAACTAGAAACAAACAATCTTCCTTATATTGCAAATGATGTAAATGTATTGATCTAGTGCGTTGGCACGTGTAACACTATCCACCATGAAGAAATTTGAATTGCCATGTATAAGAGTCAAGTTGAATGAGTTGTTAAACTCAAGTTGTAAAAGTCGAGTTGCATGCATGGAATGCATAGTTTGATACATGGATGTTGCATGTTGCATGCATGACAAGTTGCATGCATGCATGTCAAGTGCATGTTGAGTTAGTTCACATGCATGTTGAGTCAATGTCAAGTGCATGCATGTTCAGTCAAGGTCAAGTTACATGTTGAGTTGGCATGCTATGCATTGCCAAGTCACAGGGGCGAGTTGTAATGCTAACTGAAGTCTCAAGGCAAGTTCCAAATTCGAACTAAGTGAAGTCTAAACTCCAGCTGAAGTATAAAGTCGAGTTATGATAAAATGCAATCAAGTTAGTATTTCGAGCCGTCTCCCTCCTCCTCTCTACGCCTATATATATCCAGAGGTCGACCCTCATTTAACACATCGCGTTATGCAGTGTGAGGGTGAAGGAGAATAAGGCTGTGAGTGTTGGTATACAGTGCTGATATATATTAGTATAAGAAGGTAGCGTATCTATCTATAAAAAGGACAGCAAGTATCCTGTAACAGTGCTGGTACTAGACAGCAGGAAAAGACAGAAAGTGTCTTGTATCAGTGCTGGTATATTTCAGCAGAGAAAAGACAGCAAGTATCTGGTATCAGTGCTGGTATATTTCAGCAGAGAAAGGACAACAAGGTGTCGCTGTACTTACAGTCAGGTCAAAGTCGTCTTGGCAAGCTCATTCAAGAGCAGAATTTTATGGTGGATTTTAATTTTTTTGTAAGTAATCATACATTATATTTGCAATAAAAGGAGATTATTTGCTGGGGTTTTTCTCTCTGTATAGGGTTTCCCTAGGGTACATGTGTTGTGAATTTTCATGCTGGTAAATCTATGGTTATTTCTGTTCAGTTTTATGAATCATATTAAGCTAAGTACAGTCAGAATTTAAAGAATTACTTACAGATCTTAAATTAAGCTTATAATTTAACAGGGTGCACTACACGAGTTTATTACTTGCAGAAATGTGCTTGGCATGAGTTGTGATGTACTAATTACTAATTTCTTGGCAAAGAGGGAGTGTTAGTTTACTTGTTGCTCAGTGAGTGTTTGACTCTTGCTATGTTTATGGTGCATCAACAAGAGAGTCTCATGAGGATATTTTGACTCATAGCCCCTTTATTTATCTATTTTGGCACTTAGGAGTTACACTTGACTAGGAGGGCACACTAAAGTTGCATAAAAATACAGGGAGTGGGTGACTTGGCACATTTGGGCAAGTGCATATCCATATTTGGCACATGGGGGGTGCACTGCATGAGTTAGTTACTTGGACCAAGTCTTAAAGTTTTTCTGAGTGCTCCCTTCTAGAGGGTTCTTTTGTAACTCCCACCCTCTCTTATTTTATGAAAGAGTACGAGGGGGGCATTATTAAATGGTATTGTTTTTGTTTTTAGGAGTTTGCGAGAAGCTGATTTGTTGTTATGAATTCTTATTTTCCAAGTAATAAAAAGATATGTGATTGTTGGAGGAGATGAATGTGTGGATATGATTTTCCAGATCTGATGTATCTTTTGTTTATTTCTGATTTAGCATGGAGATCTGTATTTTGTTTCTTGTAGGTGTTGCATTGATTTAATATGCTTATATAGCTTTCAGATCTGGTGTATATTTAATGTTGGGTTGGTGTTGTGCTGATTGTGCTGATTTAATTTACAGATCTGATTTTCAGACTCTTATTTTTTAGATCTAGTGCGTGGTTATTGCTCGAATGATCTAAGCTTATGATATACAATGTCTGCACTTGACTATTGCCTACAATGTTTGAAGTTTTCATAGGTGTTTTAGAGGATTTCAGATTCAGTGATAGGGATGAAGTTCTATGAGTGTAAATTTGATGTCATGAGGTGAAAATTCTAACATGGGTAGGTTGAGGAACTCCACTCACATAGGAAAACATAATTAGACACTCTGTTTAGTAGAAAAATCTTTGACTCATGGTGAAAACACTAGGATATTAAGATAGATCTATTGTTTGCAAGCAACGATGGAAGCTTAGTGTGATTCCTCAAGAAAGAGATAAGGAAGAAGCCCTTGGTTAGGGTTTGAGTGCTAGTGAAGTGCCACCTAAGTTGCACGATATGGGGAAACGGGTACGGGTTTCTGAAATAGGAACACGCTGGAAATGTAATTCCTCAAAGATTTGGAAACGGGGAAATATGATATATATATATATATATATATATATATATATATATATATATATATATATATATATATATATGTATGTATAATGTGCTATTTTTATAAATAACACATTATATTGAGACTTTGAAAGAAAGCATTATGAATAAATGAGCAAGAACATTTAAATGACAAACATAAATGATAAGCCTTAAAATACCTAATCCAAGCCTTAAAATATGGTAGAAAAAGATTAGCATGCCTAATCAATGATTTTGGCTTGAATGAAGAGTATATTTTTGCTAAGGCCATGACAGAGGAGTTCAACAGTGAGCACCACCAACATCAAGAACATTTAAACGACAAACATAAATGATAGGCAATATTCCACCATGGCTTATATTAGTATCCTCATTAGTAGTATCACCACTTGTCTCTTGTCTAGCCTTTTCTCTACTCCTATCGTCTAGGGTCTTTAGTCAACACCATCCAATTTTGATGAAAGTACCTAATCCAAGCCTTAAAATATGGTAGAAAAAATTTAACATGCCTAATCAATGATTTTGGCTTGAATTAAGGGTACCCTTTTGCTAAGGCCGTGACAAAGGAGTTCAACAATCAAGACCACCAACATCAGGTTACATAAAGGGGTAGGTGCTCTTGATTAAATGCCAATCCCATACCCTCATACATGATAGAATCTAGAGAAAATGTTGCAATCCTGCCAATCTTGAAATCTTGAAAAGTGTTAAGTTTGCTGAATTTTAAATGGGATATGATTCATATGAAATTCTACTTTCTCCATATGAAGTCCGATGAGGTTGGAACTATTCACAAACATCTGAAAACAATTAATGGTGATGTTAAAATTTCAAGTAAAAGGATAAAAAAGAAAGATAAAGGAAATGCCAACTTTTACTTTAAGAATTTAACATTACCATTAATTGGTAGCAGTTTGGGTCAAACCTATTAAAAAACTAAGTCAAACCAAGTCAAAATAGGCAGATTTTGTGTTGGAAACATGTTGTACAAATGCTGGTATGGATTGAAAACGCGTTTTTGGCCATTTGAAACACATTTCCCACTTGTGAGACACATTCATATAGTCGAAAACATGTTTCAAGGCTGTACCACACGCGTTTCTGCGTTTCCATATTGAAATGAGCATGCCACAGATTTTTATTGTGACATAGAGTGCTACCCATGTGTTTTTCATATCTCCTTAACACATGCCTTAATGATGGCTTCCAAAGGTACTTAGTGAACAAAGCACCCTAACAATGTTTTATTTTTGCAAGTGTTACAAACTTCATCATACTCAATTACATCAGTATCAATTGGAGTTTCCTCAAGCGAAATATCATTATTATCATTATATCATGGAAAACCTTCAAAACAAATGTCTGGGGCACCTGTGGAAGGAACATTCCACATTTGAACCTTTGCAAAATGCCCAAAGGTACTAGTTATACACAAAATAATAGACCAACATGAAAATGTGGATGTCTTGGCTTCTCTAAAGGCATCTCATATTTAAGTCACATATGATAGAAGGTGTATGATAGGTGATGCATGTCCCTACACTCTATCCCCACTTTGCACAATGCCACTTGTCGAGTCTTAACCGTTCTTTTTGTACTCATAGCCATTTAATTGTTCACTTCTATATTGCTTGAGTGATGACATCATGCTCACCTCACTTGAGGCTCAATTTAGGGAAAAGTGCAAAATACTTAAATAGCCTATTTGCCATTCACATATACATTCACTTGTGGGTTGTTGGACATGGGACCTTACTTGAAACCCATGCAAAACCTCACATGATACCCTTGACCTAGCACTATGCAAGACATATATACGGATAGACCCATATCTAAAGAAGGTGTTCAAAGCAAGTGCTACATTCCCCTCCCCCTTGGAATAACATTGGCAATGTGCGACCTTCATAACTTGAGCAAACATGTGTACTTTGTCCTCATGGCATTCTCCTCTCCCTTGGTCACTTCATTTGATATAGAATGTTTATACTTGACATGTGTGTTGCTCAATTTTGGAGCATAGTCATCTTATCTTTAAGGATGCATGAAGGACTGGTGTGGAACTATTCATATATTTCCACTTGAATCATAGTGCAATCAATCACATGATTCGGGTCTTGCACATGTTTGTTTAGTAGAGAAACACATAAAGCATTATGTGCTCTAATATGTAATGTCCCTAATCCGAATCCCTTTGTAATTGTACATATAGGCTGGTGAGCCGTTGGTACCAATTGTAAATGTAAATGTACATATAGGCTGGTGAGCCGTTGGTACTAGTTGTAAATGTAAATGTACATATAGGCTGGTGATTCGTTGGTACCAGTTGTAAATGTAAATGTACATATAGGCTGGTGAGCCATTAGTACAAAGTTTTGGTTTTGCGCGCACCTGAGTAGTGCGCGAGAATTGTTATCAAAGAAAGGGCGTGCACATTTCATAGTGATGTGCGCACCTGGGTAAGTGTGTGTGGTTGCACATCAAAGGAAGGGTGCACACATTTCACAATGTTGCACACACTTGAGTAAGTGCGTGGGGATTACCTTGAAGTGCGCATCGGACTGAGTTATATATATATATATTTGGATGTATAAGCTCCTCCAATCTATGAGTGCAATTGACCGTTTCATTTCAAAAGGATAGGCCCTCTCAATTCGTCATATGTAGGGGCCTTGTACCTTGGGCCAACAATAGCAACAACATCAAACGTAGATTGGTAGAATGGGTTGTTCTTGGCAATGTTGAAAGGAATGTCATTCCATAGAAAATGCCTACCCACAAGCTTGTCAACTTCCTGCTTCTCCTTTAATTTAACCATGGATCTAATATAATGTTGTGTGCTAGATGTGGTTCTAAGAAAAAAAGATGAGGTTGTTGAGGGCATTATCAGTTCTTGCCCCCGGATTCTTGCCCGTCGATTTTTACAACTCCTGCTACAAGCTTAATTCTTAGAGCTTCCTTTGCTATCTCTCTTTATACCAATATCTAAAAGTGATTTGTTGGCAATATGAATGATTTCTAGGCTTGCTTTAGGGCAGTTTCCCACTTCATGTCCTGAAATTTGTGCAAGGTGGTATTTCAATCTGTTGATTCCCCCCATCATTTGCTTCCCACACAACTTGCAATTCAACTTTTGTTGTTTATGCCCATTGGTGAGATCATCATATTCCCACATAGGGTCGAAAGCTTTCGACATTTTTAGATAACAATGATTAAATCTAGGGGGAAAAATGAAAATCAACATTCAAGAATCAAAATACAACAATGTTGCATAAAAAGAAACAAATCTATTCTAAATGAACAATAGATCTCCCACGATACACTGAAAATCAACAAGAAAAGGGAAAACTAACGGGCATTGCAAAACCTATCAAAACAATTTCCACATTTTTTTTTTGTTTTTTTAGATTTCTGATAAGTTTTGCGATGCCCATTGGTTTTCCCTCATCTTGCTGATTTTTAGTGGACTGTGGGATGTCTACCATTTATTTAGAATCTATATTTGTTTATTTTTATGCAACATTTTTATATTTTGATTCTTAAATGTTGATTTTCATTTTCCCTCATCTTGCTGAATTTTAGTGGATTGTGGGATGTCTACGATTTATTTAGAATCTCGATTTGTTTCTTTTTATGCAACTTTTTTGTATTTCGATTCTTAAATGTTGATTTTCATCCCCCCCTAGGCTTAATCATTACTATCTGAAATTTGAAGATTGAAAAGGCTGAAAGATTTGGACCTTATGTGAGAATACGGTGATCTTGTTGATGGGCATAATCGACAAAAGTTGAATTGCAAGTTGTGCGGGAAGCAAATGATGGGGGGGAATCAACCGATTGAAATACCACCTTGCAAAAGTTTTGAGACATGAAGTGGGAATTTTCCCTAAAGAAAGCCCATAAATCATTCATATTGCCAACAAATCACTTTTAGATATGGGTATAAAGAGAAGCTGTGAGAATTGAACTTGCAGCAGGAGGAGTTGCAAGAATTCGAGGGGTGGGGGTGGAGAACATGAAGTGACAGTGTTTCCTTGGCCTTGCCTTCCATAATCTCCTCAACGACGTCATTGTTTTTTGTTTCTAGAACAATAGCCGACACACAACCTTTATTAGGTCAGTGGTTAAAATAAAGAAACAAGAAGTTAACAAGCTTGTGGATAGGTGTTTTCTATGGAGTGACATTCCTTTGAACATTGTCAAGAGCAACCCATTCTACAAGTCTATGTTTGATGTTGTTGGTATTGTTGGCTCGGTGTACAAGGCCCCTACATATGAAGACTTGAGAGGGCCTATCCTTCAAATGAAAATGTTGATTGCACTTCTGGATTGCAGGAGCTCAAGGAATCATGGGAAGTTACTCGATGCACTATGATGTCAGATGGTTGAATTGATTAGAAGGGTAGAGCCCTTTTTAATTTCTTGGTTAATTATAATGTTCCCATTTTTGGATTCCCATGCCTTACAGTCAGAGGCGACCTTATGAGTTTATGTCAGCATGACCAGAGGAGTAAAATGAGGATAACAATGAGCTCGGGCAATTTGGAGGAGTTAAATGGAGCCCAAGCTAGCCCATTCACCATATTTCATCATTAGGATCATTTCCGCACATTTCGCTCTTGGTTCCGTGGCATTATTGGTTTCGTAATTTTGGGTTATTATTGAGCATATTTTAATTAATTACACTTAAGGTACTATTTGGAGCTTGTTTCTTGGAGAAATACTTTAGTGTAATAACTCGTTGGAACCAGGGCGAAAATATCTACAAGATAGGATGATGAAAAGTGACTTTTAGTGGTCAGAGAAGTCATAAAGGTGAATTAATCACTTTTGTAGTAAAAAAGTTCATTAGATTAATAAAGTTTTTTTATGAAAAAATATTAAAGATGAATTAAAAGTCACTTGAGGGAAAAAAGGTGAAAAGGGGTATAAAAGAGAGATAGGGGCTCATATTCTCTCATTATGTTGATCATCATTTCACTTGTATCTTTGAGCTCTGGCAACTTGAGTGTTTTGAGGGTTTTGACTGGACAAACACTAGAGATCAACATGAAGGTGAAAGATTCCTCCTTCATGATCCAAGCTTGGCCAAGGTGGTAAAAGATTCCACCCTCACCATTCTATCCAGTTTAGATCTACTTCGGCTAGCCACATTGAAGAATGGTGCATTACTGAGGGTTTACTTTGTAGAGGGGGCGCACTATCCAAGCTTAGGAGGTTCGATTTGGATTCTACAGTTGAGATCTGGGAGAGATCTTATCTTGCATGCACTTGCCATCCCTAGAGCGACTTTTCTTGGCACTTTGGGGGTTTTCAGTAGCCATATTTATTTATTATCAGAGCTGGGCGAATTTCCTGAAGGAGGCCACTTTGGGGGTTTGAGATCCAGTGATTTGTGGTCAGTTTTGCCATCTTCAGCCAGGGAAACTTCTCATATGAGTTGTCCATCATCATCTTTACAAGATTACAAATATTTCTTGGAGTTTGGAGGCCAGATCTAGGTCGTGCGATTTGAGAGGGTGCGCTACAACCAGTGAGGGCGCAACCCAGCTAGGAAGTTCATCAGTTTGGTGGAAGGAAAAGAGATTGATCTTGTCATTCTTTGCATGCAACTATTGGAGGTCTAGGAGAGTCCATATCTCTCTCTTCCATTGTATTTTGGAGGTGCTATTAGCCACAACTTCCATTCTTCTATATCTATTCCAGATCTGATATTCTCATGTACTGAGGTCAACTTATATATTAAATAAAATTCAGATTTGAGTTTTGTGGCTATTCTATTATTGTTTCTATGTGTTCTATTGTTGTTTAAGTTTAGATCTATCATTGCAAACCAATTGTGCAATCACACTTAACAATAAATCCAAAACACAAGCTCCACAAGCTACAGGTGCAAATTGTTTGACAGAACCTCTCAACCAGAAATATTGAAAACTGAAAAATTCCGCATAGATCCATTTAGGGATATTACATTAATTGTCCCAAGTGAACATCATTGATTAAATTTGTTGCTGCATCTGCACATGTGAAAGATGCAACATTATTATTTGAGTTGTTGGATGAGTTCATTCAAGAGTTAGGTCCATAGAATGTTGTCCAAGTCATAACACATAATGTTGTTAATTATGTCATTGTTGGTAGGTTGCCTATGCTAAGGTGTTTGATCTTGTTTTGGACTCCCTGTGCTGCACATTGCATTGATTTGATTTTTAGAGGATATATGTGTCTGTGTTTAACTTGATGAGAAAATTCACAAATAACAGGGAGTTGGTGCGTCTTTCAATAACACATTTTCCCACTAGCTTCATATCCCTTCAGTCTCTCTTGACTTGTATGTGGAAGGTGGAGATACTGTTCCTTTCAAATGAGTGGCATGTTTTATCATTTAGCACTAAACTGGAAGGGGAGGCCATATACAGGTTAGTGTCATTCTAGGAGAGTTTTTGAGTGGGAGTGGAAGAGTGTGTGCCATTAGTGAACCTTTGGTAAAGGTTCTTTGGTTGGTTGATGGAGACAAGCCCACAATGGGCTACTTATATGAGGCCATGGATAGGGCCAAAGAATCCATTCTTGCCTGTTATGAGGACAGGGGGGATAATAGAGAACAAGGGGGATAATGGATTTGAAAAGCGATTATTTATATGGAGGGTGATTGAGGAGTGATGGAACAATATACTCTATCTTCCCATTCATGCTGCAGAGATCTACCTCAACCCCACGTTCTCTTACTCCTATGGTTTTAGATTTGATGCTTAGGTTATGGATGGATTCCTCACATGTGTTCAGAGAATGGTGCCAAGTTTGCAAGAACATTCAAAGATTTCTAAAGAAATGGAAAAATATAGGATGGCTTCTGGAACATTTGGCTTTGACATGGTTGTTCAGGACATGAAGACCAAAATGCCAAGTAAGGTTCACTTTGTTTCAAATTTCAATGTCTTTTCTTGTGTTTCTCTTATTTGTTGTAGATGCTTGGTGGACAAGTTATGGCTAAAGAGCACCCAATTTACAAACACTTTACCATTCAAGTGCTTAGCCAAACATGTAGCTCTTCAGGTTGCAAACACAACTAGAGTGCAACAGGTCAAAAAATTTCAAATAAAATTTTGAATTCACTATAAATTATAATTTTATGCCCCACCACCCTCTAAAATATGTATTATAATTTACAATTATGACTCTCGTACATGTTGGAATCCCAACGCCTTTACGACATAGTCTACATCTACTACAATCTTGGATTGTGGGTGAGGCAACTTCAGAAAACACTTGACATGGAGGCCATCTCATTGGACGGATTGACACCACTGTTGCATGGAGGGTTGAGACTAAGAGGCCTACGATGGAATCGGTCCCTGATTGGTTTCACAAGGAGATAGTGGGGGAGAGTGGTAGAGGAGGAGGATGTTCCAGAGTGGACACCTTTACAGGATGCGACTATTGACATTGGAAGTGAATTCATTATAAATTATAATTTTATGCCTCTTCACCCTTTAAATTATGTCTTATAATTTATTAATTTATAATTTATGACCATCATATTGGTTGAAATCGTAGTGTTTTAATGATGTGCTCTATGTCTACTACAATCTCCAATTGTGGGTGAGGCAGTTTCATAAAACATTTGACGTGGAGGCCATCTTGATGGTGGAATTGACACCACCTTTGCTTGGAGGGTTGAGACCGAGAGGCTTGTCATGGACTTGGCCCTTGATTGGTTACAAGAGGAGGTAGAGGAGGATGTTCTAGAGAAAACACCTTTATAGGAGGTGATTACTGACATTGGGAGTGTCCAACGCCACCTTCATGGACTTGGACACAACGAGTTGGACTTAGCAATAGCACCAACAAAGGATGTTAGAGTCTAGTTTCTCATTCTTTTCCAGAGGACGTCAGAGTCTAGTGCTAGCCCCAGGCCCTTCATCTAGAGGAAAAGCCATTACTAGAGCCATTAACTCTGCTCGTAAAAGGGGAAGAGGGAATCACTAGTTTATTTATCTGATTTCGTTGTCAATGACTCATGATGATGAGATACATTTATTATGTTTTTTGATGATATTTTGTGGCTGAGTCAGGACTAAGGACATGATTCGGTATTGATGTGTGATGTATCACTAGACATCTTATACATCTCATATATCAATTTATTTTCATATTTATGTGGCAATGTATTTATTTGATGTTGTTGCTTTAGATGTTTAAAAAAAAAATGAATATATTTGTATTTTTTAAGTTTGCCGATATTTTCCCCGATGTTACTGATAAGTTGTTTTCTGGACCCTTGGCAATATTTTCGCCGACATGATGTTTTTAACATTGTTGCTTCTTTCCCAGTTCTCATTTCTCCACCAAAAGTAGACCCCTTTGCCTTCTTAAATTCTCTTTGGGGGCTGTCTTGATGGGTTCTCTTTCTCCTACGTTTGTCTTGAGAACTTCACATTGATTCTGATTAAGGTAGAATCAGAAGATTTTTGCATTCCTCGAGAACTCCGACTAGAGTCTCTGCTCTCATCATCATTTGAGTATGTAGATTTCAATATTGAGTCATAATTTTAGTAAAATTTTTGGAATTGAAGCGTGTTGGATTTTAGAAATGTTTCCAATGTTTCGAGTGGACACTCCACCCATCATCAGGGGATCCAAAGGCTCACTCTTTTTTATCTCACAGTCTTTTCTATTTCTCACTCTTTACCATCTCACAAAAGAGATCCCCTGATGATGGTAGGAGTGTCCACTCAGACTGTTGGAAATGCTCCTAAACTAACACAGTTCAATTCCAGAAACTCTACTTATATCTTTGTGTTTCTGTTGTAACTTTTTCTGCATTTCCATTAACTTTCTAGTAGCTTGTTATTCAGACGGCTTTGCCCTTATCTAACCTTTATCATTCTCTCTAGGAGGCTCTTCATGGTCTCTACAAAATTGATACAGGATTCTTGGTTCCTGTGCCCATTGGAATGAATTTCATCTTCCTCTCTGTTTTCGTAATGCACATTGTAATTCTCTGCATTGAAGGAATCATAAATGGCAGCAATGCTTTAATTAATTCTTGTTCAAGAGATTGACTCTGCAACAACTTACAATTTCAGCCAATTGATAGCTTTCCAATGAGTACCAGCATGCCTCTGCTTGGACACCTGTAATCTTTGTTGTGCTTCTGAGAAGCAGAGAACCTCGTGTCTTTCTTCGCCCTTTGTAAACAGAATGGCTCTCAGTTTGTGTACTTTTTACACCTCAACCATTCCATTTTCCATAGGCAAGATGGTTCAGTCATGTTATAGACAGAATGACACACATACATTTCAGCCCTTCTTTCATTTCCTCGATCCTGTCTTGTCCTTCCATAGACAAAATGACACAGCCTTTACTAGGCAGAATCAAGGGTCCTTTCGTTGGAATGGGACTTGAAAATTTTCACTCATTTGATCATTCTGCATCCTTCTATAGGTGGAAGGACGAATCCTCTACTAGATGGAATGAAGTCTCCTCCTTTAGATGGAACGGGACATGAAATTTTTTCTCCCATTCAATCATTGTGTCATTCTATAGATGGAATGAAGGCTCCTTTAGAGGGAATCGGGCTTGGAAAATTTTCATGCATTCAATCATACGGAATGAGAAATAGATTTTTTCCCAATTCCACTGCGATGTTCTCACCACAATGACACGTGACCTTACTTCACCTCCCCCCTTCCATGTCACTCATTTTCTTTTCTTCTAGAGATGGAATGCCACGTCACTCATTCAATCTCTAGATATTCCATCTCTTCTAAAGATGGTATGTCATGCCACTGATTCTGATTTCCTCTAGAGTCTAGGGACAATGGATGTCACTCATTTCCTTTTATTCTGGAGATAGAATGATAAGTCGTTCATTCCGTTTTCTTCTAGAAATGTATGGTACTTGGATTTTTTGTCTTTTCTTTTAGACTTCTCTGTAAGAGTTTTGATCATTCCATTTTCTATAGGTATAGAATGACACTTGGGTATTTTCTGGTTTTCTAGAGGGACTCCAATTGTTCTGTTCTGTTTATCACATGGAATATAGTAGTAGTTAGAAAATTTATCAAAGATCTTCTGGCTTCTTTAGATCCTCACAACTTCAACTTCACCAGGTTTGGTACTTCGCCCTCTGGCATACTAGTTTCACCGTGGATTCTCCAAAATCTTCCCACAAAATGATGACTTTGCTTCAACAGCCACCACTGCACTAAAAACCACTCTAATCAGTGGTCTCTCTCAGCACAACAACAATTGAGATTGTTACCTAATCATGACTCTGTTTGTTCCGTTTATTATGCAGAATGGGTAGTAGTTAGAAAATTTCTAAAAAATCCTCTACCTTTTTTAGATCTTCCCAACTTGCACTTCATTGGGTTTGGTGCTTCCACGTCTGGTAAATTGGTTCCATGAGTTTTCTCCAAAATCTTCCCACAAAACAGCAACTCTGTTTTAACAGCCACAATTGTGCTAAAAAACACTCTAATCAGCAATTTGTCTATGCATTACAGCAAGAATCGAGATTGTTACCAAATTGTGACCCTGAAGGCGGCAGCGCTGAACATGTGCTCTCATATATCTCTATGGGGTACTCAACAGTTCACTCTTAATGCCCCAATTTCACACAAATTTCTCCACAGCCTTCTCGCTTTCACATCAAGGCTGGGAAGGCTACACACCACTGGCTCATGACATGTCCAACCTGTTTGTTGGCCAGCAATGCCCTCAGATAATGAAAATCTTGCAATAGGAGTATAAACTAGATGTGCAATAAATGAGACTCATACATTCACTGATTATGTGGAAGCAATCAACAATTTCACCATGATGAGAGTAAGAAAATTTGGAAGGAACAACTTGAAAGAACAATAAAACAACAAATACATTGCCCTCATGTGAGATACACCATACAGACAATAATAATTATCTGAGAATTGAATTTGAACACGTTGATGGACCATGTAGAAGTGATTTTCCACCCAGCCATAGGCAACGTTTGCACAATTGCCACCGTCAAGCCAAAGCTACAAATTGATGAGCAACGGGCAACTCTCACAGGCACAACCACGCAACGTTCAATCACCATTACCCACAAGAAGCTACCCCAATCCTATTTGCTGAGTCTTTAACTGAGTTTTGGTGAGTTGTTGAGTTTTGGTAAGTCCCAGGTCGGCCCAGTTTTTGCCAAGTCTGAGTCTCATTACCTTGATGGCTTACAAAAGAAAACTTACAGCAGCTTGGTCATGGCTTGCCTCAAGTCCTCTCACTCAGCTGGGAAATTCTTATACTCACAACATGTTTGTTTGCCCTTTGTCACACATACACAACAGGAAGCTACAACAACGATTATGGCCCTTCCCCGGCAAAATTGGATTGCACTTGCATTTGGAGAAACAGAGAAAGAATGGGGGAAACCTGTTAATGTTGACAAATAAGAGCAATAGTATGTGGTGTGATTGAGATGGTGAACAACAATGGGATTTGAACCAAACCTTTGCCGAATGTCCAATGAATGGTATGGTAGAGTTTATACCCAGAATGATAGGTCTTCTTGAAAATGACAGCATGCCAGCTTATCTTATGGCATCTCATAGTCAAGCCACCTATAGAAGTTGTCTGATTGGCGACACATGTACCTAGACTCTCTCCTCCCTTTGCCCCAATACCATTTGTCAAATCATAGCTCCTCTTGTCTTCATATCCATTTGTATGTTGACTTTTATATTGCTTGAGTGATTACATCATGCTCACCTCACAAATAAGGTTCAACTTAGCAAAAATATGAAATATTTACATAGCCTACTTGCTATCACATTTACATTCATTTTTGGGGTCTTGGCCTTTGGCCCTCACTGGGAATTTACATGACCACACAAGTTTGTCTCAAATGTACAATTTTTTACAACATGGGATACCCTCAACTCAACACCCTCGCAAAACTTCATAAGATAACCTTGATATGGCACTTATGGAAGACATATATACCCATATGTAGACACAGACCCATATCCAAAGAGGTTTCTTAAAATGGGCACCGCTTGAAAACTCTTGTTTGCACTTGGGATAAATTTTGAAGCTTGTTTTATGGTTCCAAGTTTCCTATTTGCCTTACCGAGAACAAACTATATTTAAGGCCATGAACAGTAAATTTTGATATACCAATCAGCATCAGAAATATGTACTTTTGACAATTCCAAGACCCCTAGCAATCATCTCACTAAGCATTATTTCCTCAAATCCAAACAGACATGCTTCTCAGTGTCTTGACTCTTATCTTCAAAAGCTTAATGTATCTTCCTTGCCAATTTATTCTTCTCCAGTCATCTAAATTTTTTCTGTATGGACATTGAGCTACCTAGAATTTATGTTTCTGATTTGTGATTTTCAAATCCACAAATCTGTCATCATACTCTGTAAAGGTCAAAGCACTCTTATATGTACTCAGGCATGTTATCTCCACCAGTCTCTGGGATCCGATCTTTGTTTTGGTTGAGATGTTTCCTTCTCATTGTTATCCATGTTTTCTCAAATGTCTTTCTAGTGCAACTTCCTTGAGTACTTTATTTGGGATAAACCTTCCAGTACTGCATCTTTCCACCTTATTTAAGGTGGCATGGAGCACTCACCCCTTTTAACCCTAACATCACCAGTCTGAGATCCAATCTTTTTTTTTTTTCCTTGGTCGAAACGTCCATATCTCATTGTTTTCCATCTTTTTCCAAATGTCTTTCTAGTGCATCTTCCCCAAGTACTTGATTGGGATAAACCTTCCAGTACTGCATATTTCCACCTTATTTAAGGTGGTGTGGAGCATGCACCTTTTTTAACCTAACGTCAGGGGTCATGAATACTCTTTGCAACCATGATATTTTTCTCTCTGTGCCATTTGCCCCCCTTCCCTCGCCTCTCATTATCCTTTACTGCCTTTGTACCACATGGATTCTGTATTGTCGTCAAATGCAAGTTAACACACTTTATTAATTTTAAAAGTTTACCATTGTCAGTCAATGTCAGACCTTCAGTGTCTAGGTTTTGGAGTTCTAACTAGAAGCCACAATAATCGGTCACTGTTACCCTATGCTATGGGTTATTCCCTCGTCATTGTAGATATAGGGAAGGAGGTAACCGGAAAGGAGAGTTCTCTAAATGGAGTTATTTTTCTGGAAGCCCCTTTTCCTCAGATTTAGTTTGTGTCTTGTTCTCATCATTGGTTCTGTTTTTAAGTGTCACTTTTCTAGACTGGCTTTAAGTGTTATTATAACAGTGAATGATTGGATTTGGATTGACAGGGGAAGACCAGCCTAAAGGAGAAGAGGCCAAGCTGGAAGATAGGGAAGTAAGTAATATGAATTTATTCTTGTAAATTTCTTCTTAGCATTTGTGTTACCTGATTTAGTGTGTTGTACATGTTTTAGCATCCCTTCATATGTTTTAACCTGTTTTCTGCGGCTATACTCTGTCGGAGTTGTGCATGTAAGCAATTTCTTGCAATTTGTTGTTTGACATACAAATCAGAAGAACTGACATCTTTTCTGTTAACCAATTTTTGCAGCCCTAATTTCGCTGCAATGGCATTTCTTCAGCAGCTTGATTGCTTTGAGGATTTTTTATATTCTCCCCGCCACGTTTCCTCGGTCTTTTTGTTTTGTGTGGATGTATATATTACCTTGATGCAATACAGTTGTACCTGCATTATGAGTTTTTTCTAGATTGACATCCTTCATTGGTCCTTCCAAGTACGTGGGCTCAAATAAAGCATTAATATGTATGGTAATCAGTACTCCATTTGTGTTTGTCTTCCCTGCAAGATTTTCAGGTCCTTTTAAGTGTTTCTCTATAGCATATATCCTTGAGGAAAGCTGCGTCATTTTCTAGTGATGGCTATGAAGATACTCGAGACAGTTTTTATTTCAGTTTTGTTCTGGTTCTTTTGTTAAGAATTGAATCTGCTTTACCAGAATCAAAGTTATGACGAACATAATTAGAACATTTAAATTTGTTAACTGGTCAGTAAACTGCACGAGGCGGTGAGTTTACTTCGAAGTTGGCTTTTACAAATAGTTGGGTTGAATGTAACTTTTTTCTTATGATTACAAATCTCAATTTCTCACTGTTTCCTTACCAAGGGTTTTGTGGATCCATTTTAAGATCATTGCACAATCAATTAATGATGGCAGTAGTAGGTTAGCTGGCTACCATAAAATTGGGTTTTTTATTATTATCCTGTTGCGGTGTTTGGAAAGATATTTCTTTCGTTGGGATAGGATTTATAGGTTTTGTTTAACTATCGTGTTAAGTTTGCTTTGCACAGGTAGATGTAATCGGGTAACACAACACTTCTGTATTGTGCATCGTGCATCGTAATCCTATTTGTTGAGAGTTAGATTTGCTGATTACTTAGTTGGCAGCTAATATTACGGCCCGCCAAGTGAAAAATGTCCTCGATGGTTAATTTTGTTCTATGTCGACATGAATTCTTTTACTGATTCGAGGATATGCTATATCATTCTTCTAATTGTCTTTTCATGCTGATATGGAAACAAAACATTGGTTTAGATTTTTCCAAACAACAGTTTTGTTCCCTTCAATACAAGGAATTTTCTGAAGTGCAAGTTGACGGGCTTGTGTAAATTGGCTGCCTTGTATATATAAATAAGATACTTTGAAATGTAACTCAATGTTTTCAAGAGCTGTTTCAATTGTAGTCCCATTTTTTTCCATTGAGCTGTGAAGTGAATCGGCACTTGTCCTCTTTTGTAAATCGCTGGAAGTTATACACATGGTGAGTTATTATGTCTCATGGCATTTTCATGATTAGTGTTAAGATACACACCTAACCAAACCAAATCTGGAAGATGATATTTGGAAAATGGGCAAATTAACTCCAATTCTACGGTGGTGAAAATAATAAAGAAAGTGGATTTGAGATTGATTAAAACTTGTGATAATCAAACACCCTAAAATGTTGTCAACAGTACTAGAATTAACACAATTGTTCTTGATCCACGGTCTGTATCTTGTAGCTTTTGTATGAAGGACCCAAGGTATAGAATTCCAATGGTAGTTTCTCTTGTTTTGCTGACTGCCTCCTAACTAATCGCTGTTATTTTCATAATTGTCACATTGAGTAAACCAACTGTATTTGTTCACCATGATGAACATCCATTCTCTTATTCTGATGAGCATGCATTCTTTATTCTGTTTTTACGTACCACCATGATGAACATTCATTCTCTTATTCCGATGAGCATCAATCCTCTATTCTGTTTTTACGTACCTTAAATTGTCAATAGTTGTAATAGTCCATGAAATTGTCAATAGTTGTAATAGTCCATGAAGCACATACTGGTGGTTCTCCATGATATTTGATGATTGAATAAACCCATTTATTGAAAGGTTACATAAAATTTATGAAGATGGGGAGATTGATAGCGGATTTCATGAATACCCTAATCATAATCTTCAACAATGTGGTGGATGACACAAAATAGCCAATAATTACAATAATTASTCTGGAATAATGGTCACATGGCTTAATTACCCCATAGTGACCATTAGGGCATTAAATTGTAATAATTTAAGGTCCAATGACAGTACCCTCTAAGTTAGGGCATAATATGGCCTCCCTCTATGGCTTTTCCTTCAAATCTAGTTGAGGTTGTGGTTTCTTCAAYTATCAATGAAGCTTTTGAAAAGTATGTATCATTGGAGTGCATGTACAAGGGGGATCWCGGAAATCAATCCAGTTATTTTTTGTTGGCCAATGTATGAAAATAGAGTATCTTTACACATTTTTCGATCTAGAGTCACTAAATTATAATAATTTAGGCTTTTGTCATTACAACAACTTACCTTTAATAAAATCCAATACATTCCAAGGGTTATAACCAAAGTATAACATTTTGGGCATTTGCCATCATCGCATTTTGTTGTTTATGGGTAGTGAGAAAAATGTTGGAAACATGTCAACGAATTTCTTCATGTGGTTACATGCATGCAACTACGTTAATGTGCATGCATGCTATCTATTTATGAACTGTTCGTGTAACTATGTGATCTATTCATGATCAGTTTGTGTAACTAAGTGATAGATGTTATATATGCGAGCATACCCATAGAGGTGTGAGGGCAATGTATGAAGAGAGTGAGAGCAAATTGTGTAGGGAGCAGAGTGTGTGATGAGAGGATGATTGTATGCCTGGGTTGACTATTGCAATTCTCCCTTGAATAATATGAATACCGACTATCATAACCTGTGGTTTTTTTCCCTCATTGGGTTTCCACATAAATCACTGTGCCAAATTGTGGGATTGTTGTGCTTGGTTTAATGTGTGTTTGATCTTGCTTGTTTATGCTTTGTTTTATGCTATGTTTTGCTTCTGTTGTCTAACAAATGGTATCAGAGCTTAGAGTTGAAGGAGCAGTGAGCGAAGGAGAAGAGAATCTGGTCACTGGATCAAAGAGCAGGTTAACTTAGTCGAGCCGAGCCGAGTAAAGTGGATCAACCTAGGACGAGTTTTATTACACCGTCGCAAGTTGTCCCTATGGCAAAATGCAACAATCACAAGCACACTTCACAAATTAGAAAAAATTCAACGACGACGTGGGCACATAATAGTACACACTGCGACATCATCGCGGACTCAGAGTAGTACACAATGCGACATCGTCGCAGGCTTTAGTTTGACAGGGTGCGACATTTGCAAAGTGTCATAGTGCAAATCTTCGTGGGCTATCCTTTAACAAGTTGCGAAAATGTCTAATAGTCACATGTGATCCTCATTGAAAGGTGTGACAATCCAAAAAAATTAAAGGAAAAATTCGATGGTATGTAGGGTTTTTTTGTCTTATTCAAAATAAGACATGGTCTGTGAGTGGATGTTTAAAATGTGGAGGATATATAATATAAAAAGTTGAAGTGGATCTTTTTTAAATATAAAAAAGGGTGAGGTGGATCCTTTGGTAAAAGGTGGACCTTTTATGTTTTGGAAAAAAGGGTTTTTCATATATATTTTTTGAAACCTTTTTGAATTTCAACCTTGTTTTTTTTGTAAGAGCTTGGTTTATTAGAAGCTTGATTTTCTTTTGGGCGGTGTGCTAATGACGAAAGTGCGAGTTCCAAGTTTGAGGTGCAAAAGTTAAGTGGTAAGAATAGCTTTGCGCTATGGAAACTCAAGATGCGAGATTTGCTTGTGCAACAAGGATTGCAAAATGCCTTGGCTGGAAAGTCAAAGAAACCGACAAGCATGACAGACAAGGACTAGGCAGATTTGGATGCAAGAGCCCTTAGTATTATTCATTTGTGTATGGTAGATGAGGTGTTATTTAGCATTGCTGAAGAGAAGACAACAACAGGTTTGTGGACCAAACTGGAGAGTTTGTATATGACAAAGAACTTGTCAAACATAATCTTCTTGAATAGGTAGTTGTACAGCTTGCAGATGAAAGAAGGTACGAAAATTGTTGATCACTTGAATGTTTTCAATACTCTGATTTGTCAATTATCTAGTATGGAAGTAAAGTTTGAAGATGAGGACAAGGTAGTTACGCTATTGTTTTCATTGCCCGATTCTTGGGATTATCTGGTCTCAACTGTGTGGTTTAACACAACAGATGCCATTGATTATGACACTGTTGTGGGAGCTCTGTTGTGTGAGGAAATGAGGAGAAGATCCAGTAAGGAAACCTCAACAATAGAAGCAATGGTGGTCAGAGGTCGATCTACAGAAGGAGGGCAATATCATAAAGGTACAACCAGGTCTAAGTCAAAAGACAGTAAGGGTAAGGCAAAATGTTGGCTTTGTGGCAAATCTAGGCATCTCAAGAAGGATTGTTGGAAAAGACAACAAACATCCAAAGAGGACTCCACAAAAGAAACAAATTCAGCTACATGTATGGTTGATGAAGTTTTGTCTGTCTATTGTGTCTCTCCACCTGTGTTCACATAGAAGGTGCAAGGCGATGATGGTTGAGTCTGTGAAATAAAAAAAATTAAAAAAAAAAATTGTATTTACTCTGGAGTTGTAAAAATGATTGAGTGCATGTAAATGGGCATATGTCTGTAAGATCTGGATAGGCATATGTACCCCTGGTTTCTTAGGTCACCTATGAAAAGTATAGATGTAGATTTAGGTAGATTGAATATGTGGGGGGAGGGGGCATGTATGTTGAGTTAGCCTTAACTCGGTGGAAGAGTTAATGAATTAAATATGTTTTTAGGTCAAAGTAGGTGGTTTTCGGGTCCCCATGTGTTTTGGGTATCTCGTGGTATTATGTCCATGGATTGCATGTAATGAAGCCTATAAAAGGCTCAGTGAACCTCATTGTAAATTGGTCTGGAGGTAAGCGTTGAAGGCTTACTTGGTCGACTTGGTCGGATTTGGTCAAGGTTGTTCGAGTGCAAAGTTCGATGTGGAGCAATGTGTCCAGTTTAGAAAGGTGGGTCTGTAGAAACGTTGATGTGTTGGAAGATCAATCAAGTGTTTGAGAATATATGATGAAGGTAAGTTCATATCCATGGAGCTTAGAAAGTATTGCAAAGAAGTTGGGATCGAATAGGCATGTCCAATAATGCCAAGTTGCAGCGATAGTTGTGGATAGAAGCAGTTGTGCTATTTGGTAACTCGGTCACTATCGGTTGCAAAGGCAGGAATATTTAGGAAGAGGTATGAACAGGTCATCTGGTAATTACTCAAATGTGAAATTATTCGGTTGTGATGCTTAGGGTTTTTTATCAGCTTTCTAAGTAGGACCCAAATCAAACAGGTAGATCTTTGATATGGTGATGATGTTAAGGGGTGCAGACTGTGGGATCCTACTACCCACAGAATCATCATGGACAGAGATGCAGTGTCGGATGAATCTCCTTTTATAAAATCAAACATAGTAAAATATGAAAGGTTCAAAGCATGGCTAGTAGCAGAAAGGTATTTGGAAGGTATTGATTTCCATGAAAGTTTGTAACATGTTAAAAGYTTGTTTCTATTCATGTTGTGTTAGCACTAGTTATGTTAGTACAACTAGATGTTAAAATTATTTTACATGGAGTTTTTTGGATAACGGGATGTATATGGAACAACCAGAACGGTTAGTTCAGAATYGCAACAGAAGATTTGTTTGCAAACTCAAAATCATTCTATGGCMTGAAGCATGCTAGACAAATGGTACAAGATGTTTGATTCCTTCATGGTGAGCCAAATTTTACAAKAAGTGAGTATAACCATTTTGTTTATGGTATATTCATTATCTTTGTGTTATATGTTATGCTTGTTGCAAACACAAACATGGTAGAGGTCAACAGGTTGGCTCAGTTGGTTAGGGCGTTTGTTATGAAGGATYTGGGAGCAAAAAAATAAATCTTGGGCATGGAAATACACAGAGACGAGAAATATGGTAAGCTTGGTTATCACAACAGAAGTATGTGGTGAAGATACTTGAGCAATTCAGTATGAATTATGTGAAACTGGTAAAATCCCTTTGGCTTTCCATTGTAAGTTCTCTTCGGGTTTATGTCCTAATTGATGAAGAAGAAAATGGTTATATGTCTCGAGTATTATATGCTAGTAGGAAGTTTGATGATTGCAATGGAGAAATGGTCAGCATTTCACATGTCGTTGGTGTTGTCAGTATACACATGGAAATACCAGGTGAAGAGCATGGAAATGGGTGCTTCAAACACAGAGCACAAGTATCACCTATAGTGGTTGCAGTGATTTTGTTTGTGGTTATGATTCATGAGATTTGGACAAGTGCATCAGTTTATTAGACAAGTTATCGATGGAGACAGAATAGTCATGCTGGAGTGAATCGTACAGGCATGTTCACGTAACAGTATTGTCAGAGAAGTTGCGGCGCTGTGATGGTGTTTGGTTTCTCTTGGCTTGCAAAAAAGGTGATGAATTAATTGAGGGCATGATATATCAAGTTATTGTTGTCAAGGTGGAGATTGTTGGAAACATGCCAATGAATTTCCTCATGTGATCAAATGCACATGCATGCATGCAATCTATTTATGCATTGTTTGTATAACTATGTGATATAAGTTTGTGTAACTAAGTGATAGATGTTATATATGCGAGCATACCCATAGAGGTGTGAGGGCAATGTGTGAAGAGAGTGAGAGAAAGTTGTGTAGAGAGTAGAGTGTGTGAGGAGAGGATGATTGTATGCATGGGTTGGCTATTGTAATTATCCCTTGAATAATAAGAATACCGACTATCATTGCCTGTGGTTTTTTTCCCTCATTGGATTTCCACATAAATCACTGTGTCAAATTGTGGGATTGTTGTGCTTGGTTTAATGTGTGTTTGATGTTGCTTGTTTACGCTTTGTTTTATGCTATGTTTTGCTTCCACTGCCCAACAAAAAAGACGTTAGAGATGTAAAAGGTAAGTAGAGCAAGTAGGTCAAGCAAATTCATCGGCAGGTACAGGGGTTGTTGAAGCGAAATCAGGGAAAATATAAGCTTTGCCATGACCAACATTTGACATATCATAAGTTTCGAGTTGGAGACCATGTTTGGTTGTATCTCAACATGAGAGATTGTAGGGAGCATACAAGAAGTAGAACTGACTAAGGTATGGACCTTTCATTAGGGGAAATTTGGGGGTAAGATTGGGCCTTCAAAAAAATTTTAACTAAAAAAAATGTTTAATTTCAATCTATAGGATTTGAGATGATGATGTTACATGGGACTGATAAGGCAAAATAGAAAAGAATTTAAAAGATTGAAATGCAAGTGCCACCTAATAAAATAATAGTCAAATATGATTAAACCTAGTTAAAATTCAGAATTTCAGGATTACTTATTGTATAAAAAATAATAAAATACTTTAAAAAACAAATCTTGAAATACTAAAAACTATTTATTATTTTGATCATTTTTAAATTTATTACTTTGGCCATCTTTAAAATATATAATTCATAATGATTAATAAGTTTTATTGTCATTCTCCTTTACTTTAGTATGAAAATGAGTGAAGTTATTTATTGTTATTTTATTTTATCTATTTTTCAAATAATTTTAAAATATGAATTTAATGATGTGTAATAAGTTTTGATATTATTTCACTATTATTCTCTTTTATTTAGTGTGAAAACAATTGAATTTTTTTATGTTTTAGTTGAGCTATAATGGTAAAAAAAAATTCATAAACCTTTTTTTTTTAATTTTTTTCCAGAAAAAAATGTTATTTTCATTCATTTTATGTAAAACTAAACAAGTAAAATGATCAAAAAAAAATTTCTTCCAAGAAAAATGTAATTTCTATTATGAACTAAATGAAAATTACATTTTACCAGTGTCACATAGTGACACATAAAAGTTGGACCAAAAACGATTTTTGAAAACTCCAAAAAGTGATTAATTCAAAGACATACTCATGATAAATCTTTTGCTTCTCCATTTTTTTTTCGTGGAAAAAAACAAGTAATTTTATTCATTTAGATAAAATAACAATAGTATATGCCTTAGCATTCTTTGGTTGGTTTTCCACATTTAAGATCAGGATTTCCCCCCCTTCCAAACTTGGTCTGTTGGCTTGAAGGTCCGTATTACTTCATGTTATAGTATTGCTGAGTCAAAAAATACATGGTTGTCTTGAGTGAATAGATGCATCCTGTGTATACATAGTAATTTCCAATTTGAGTAGCTTGTCATTCAACTAAAATATAAACTTCCAAAAAATGATCATGGTATGGTGTTCCGTGAAAGAACTAGTCAGGTAGGGGACCAAGGGTGGTGAGGATACTCCTAGGAGCCAAGTGGGCTTTCTTCCCAAATTTTCCAACAGCCTTGGTTCAGATCCAATCCTACTTTTGAAAGCTTGTCTGGTTCTTGGTTCCAAATCTTGTAGACATGGGAAAAGGAAACATGAGAGAAAGATGAAAGGAGTCTTTTGATATCATCCATAAATGGTTGTCATGTGTATGTGTGCAGTGTTTGACTCCCATTTATGCATTTAATCACCAACAAAGAGTCCCCAAAAACGTTGATTTGTGAGATTCCTTTATCCATTGCCACGGAAAGAAGTTTAACTCCCATAAATCACTGGAATTGTCTGTTGTTGTCCCTAAATGTGTTGCAAAGGATATTTTAGAGTGAGCATTCAAATGGAGGATTCCCCTTGAAGCCCCGAAAGAGGGGGAACCTTGAGCAACCCCATCAAAAAATGCCAAGATGAAGAGTGATCAATAGAGGTGGGGCAATGGGGAGGAGGTT
>JASDQU010437367.1:95019-108045 GCA_032191745.1 Picea mariana | reverse complement strand
ATAATAACTCTAACACCTCGTACGACCTCCATCATGATTCGACACCCCCTCTACTTCCACCCCACTTCAAATCTTTTCATATCGATTTCGCCCGACCGTTCCTTTCACCACATTTCCCATCGCATTCTCCCCTTTCCTCGCTCTTGTCGCCTTCAACCAACCTCCATTGCTAACGATCGACTCTCCTTGTTATGCCAAGAAGAGCTATGGTCACCAACCACCATGAACCAGAAAGCTATGCTGATCTGGAAGCCCTTCCGGAATATAAGGCCACGAGAGAAATTTTCAAGCAAGCCGGGTGGGAACCATTTCTAAAAATATTCAATGGGTATAACGACGCCATCACCCTTTAATTCGCGCTGCATTTCGATGGTGAGACTGCCAAGGTGGGCATATTGGAGTTCAGGGTCACAGAGGAGTTTATCGCAAAGGCGATTCAGTTACCCACCATCGGCCAGAGGTGGACGAAGGGGCAACCGGTGGATAAGGAGCTCTGTGTGCAATTGTTAAAACCCCAGTACCGAAACACAAAATGGACCAAGGGAACGTCGCGGGCTTGGTTGGAGCCACAGTGGGCGCAAGTGTTGATCATCCTCCAGCATTATTTAATGTGTGAGGGGAGATATACTATTATCTTCCCCTGCCACACCCGACTTCTACTGCACTTCACAGGTACTCTGCTAAACGTACCATTTTTCCTGTTAAAATTATTGAAAAGGATGGCTGAGCAGGTTCAAAGGGTTAGTGAGTTTAGGGGGAGTCTATTTCATTTTGTCTTAGTTAAGATATTGATTACATGTGCACTGTCAAAAAAGCAAGAGACTTGGGACCTCTTTGCTGCAAAAACCCTCGCTCGGGCACAGTCAAAAGCTAAGAAGGTGAAACCTGTTTCCCCACAGAAAAAGTCGACTCCCAAATGAAAGAAAGTCAAAACCCCAACCAAAGACTCCACTGGGAACACTGAGCCCGAACCTCCAATTCATGACGAGGTAGAATCCAACGCTGAAACAGGGAAAGCCACCACACCTATGGAGGTAAACATTGCAGTCCCGAGTTCTTCCCCAGTCACCGATAATATAATCGATGTGGAGGAGCTAGTTGAGTCAATTGATCAGCCTAGGAGGAACCCTAAGAGAAAATGAAAAAGCCTACTGTCGGGGATGGACAACTCGGTCCCCAGCTACCCCACGCAAGAAATAATGGAAATCACATATGGTCACGAGGAGGCCCCAGAGCTATCCGAGATGACATGGACGTTGTCTCAGCTCATTCGGAAAAATCGTAGGACCAACCGACAGGCCACCACACCCAAGAAAGTTGTGCAGGATATGTCCATCCAAGTGTCGACCAGTACCCCCGTCCAAATGCCAAAATAACCCACTCCCGGACCTAGTTCTTCTAACACCGAATGACCGAGCCCAATTGACAACTATGAACTCAGCCCGAGTCATGATTTTAACCCAGTTAATACTTGTGAGCTCAGCCCAGACCATGACTTTGATCCAACTGATACTTATGAGCACACCCTAGTTCAGTTTACTCCTGAATTTAGTTCAGACCATAACTCTGATAAATTCCACACCCCTGTTCAAAGTCCCGAAGAGCTCACGCATGCAGCTAGCCCCTCACCGCAGCTAGGCCAAGATCAGACAATTGAAACTCACTGCCAAATCTCCTCTAGCTGAACCTTGAATCCAATGGTGACGAAGCTAGAGAGCAGGAACAGTAGACTGAAGGAGAAAATGCATGAGTACCGTGTACTGGACATACATGTTAAAACCGAAAACAAACTCCTAAAGCTCAGGGTGACCCACCTTTTGTCGAAGATCGAAAGATTAAAGCAGAGGAATAAATTTATTGTCAAAAGAAACAGGCAACTTCAGAGGATTGCTAAGAAGCATGTTATAATCAACAGGGTCCTTAAGAAAGAAATGAGGAATCTAAAGAAGCAAGAGAGACTCCAGATGCTGGTTGCAGCTGCTGCAACCCTGTGATGGCTACCACGTTTTTTATTTTTGTTGCCTGAGGACAGGCAAGAACTGCAGTGTGGGGGTATGTTGGTCCCTGGTTTTGACCATGCTCTTTGACTATACTATATACCACAGACCTCCAATTATATGCCAGTACCACTCTTTTGACCTCATTTTGACATAATCAACACATATTTACCATTCAAAAGGGTCACCTAAGGTATCTTTGCATTTCAAACTATTTTTATGCATTTTAATACTTTAATTTGATAATGGGACTGATATCACTTGGGTTAGGTACCATTGCTATTCTTGGAACAGGATGCCGGTACCAGTTACCGACCCGCACCCGTGGAGGTACCAGTGGAGCCGTTCGAGAGATGTGCATTATGGTGTGCGTTATGGTTCGAATGAAGGACAAAAAGGTTCACAGGCCAGCTAGATTCATCGCCACAGAGCACTCAAGAGCATAATGATAAACCTGGATCGACTACTCTTCACTATTCACACTTCGTGACACTACGTGTCACGAAGATGTGATATACGTTTTAACTGATTCCACGATTATTCTCGGATCAGGGATCCATTTGTCTTAGGCATCTTTGTTATTCGACTGTTATGAACAATGAGACTTCTATTAAAACCCAGGATCACTGCTGAGAATGGGTTACGACTATTACTACTACTACTGCTGTTACTATTACTGTTGCCATTTGGATTATGCTATGAACTTATGTTTTGAATACAAACTGTTGTTGATATTTTTTGACTGTCATATGATCTGAATACTATTTTGATGAGTTAATGAAGTGTGGAGTTACATTGTATTTGCATCATATGATCTAGTCGGCTCTGGTCGTTTTCCACAGCGTCTGTGCCGTTTGGTTGGGCCCGCCAAACCGGTGCAAGCCGCTGTTTCATTTGCAATAGATTTAGTTTGTACTGTTTTAGCTTTAGTTCATTTCGATATTTTATAGATCGCATCTGAGGTAGCTTAGCGTTCACAGATTTCGTTTCGGTTTGTCATAGGTTCAATTCATCACAGTGTGTGAATGTTTGCTTACACGACACTCTAAAAGTTTCAGGATTGTATTTATGTGTTCCTCAATTGAGTCATTACAATGCACTATTATCTTTGACATTGCTGAATATCAAACACAGGACTGATGCCTGTAGGGTTAGAATATGCATATGGTTGTTTGGTTTTCATTTTCACTTTGGATGTAACTCGAGTAGCATGCATTTTTCTTTGTTAGACAGTAGTTGCCTTGCGTGCTTAGAACAGTTAGGTTGTAGTTAGAACAAAAGGAGCTCCTGGTACCAGTTAGTAGCATAATACTCTGTTTTTCCTGTAGACAGAATAGATTGATTTWTGCTGCCCAGAATGAATGCATTTTCGACAATACTCTGTGTGTCTTAACTTAAACAGAACTGATGATGGTAAATGATCGAACATAGAGGTAGAATAATCTTGTGGAACCACATTTTGGGAATAAGCATAGCAGTACCAKCATTTGAGCACAAGACTGTTTTTTTTTGTTTATGACTTAATAGGAAATGTTCAGTTTCAAGTTAGTCATTAGAATTCAAGTTCTTAGAATAGGTGTGTGTTTTATTCTTAGGATAGCATTCAGATAGAGACGAGATGCTTACCTGCACATACTGTGTATCAGCTCAAAGTTTACCAACCCTGGTTTGACAATTTAGTGTATCAGGTCACTTAAAAGCTTCAATTTAGCAGCCTGACAAATATGACCATCAAAAAGTGCCAAAAGCTAGCTCAATAGATGTTGTTAACGTTGAGTAAATTGTTGGGTTGAAGAAACAATCTACAAAGGTAACCTACAAACCAAATTTAAGACTGGAAACTAGCCTTTCCAATCTAGAGAGGGCTCTCTCTTAGACTTGATCTCTAATAGACAGGTTGCTCTGAATTGATGGCTAGATTTAGAACTTTGAGATAATTTTTCAAGGTTTGCTGGAAAAAAGGTATAGTATTTCTAGGGCTATGGATCCAACCACTGAAAACAATGCCTGGTAGGTATAACTCCTCAGAGGAACAAAGGCTAAACAAGGTGATGAACTTCAATGTTGAGTTTGATTATGTAGGGTGAAAGAAGAACAGAAACACATAACAGAATCAGAGCATCACAAAGAATGAATTATGACCTTAGTTAAGAAGCTAAACAAAATTTAAATCAGTTAAGTCTAGAGCACCATTAGATGAATTCTAGACTTTTAATTTACCAATTTAAAGAGAAGAAAAGTGCAGATGAAAATAAGTAAACAAGGAATATATACAAAGAAGAGTAGAATCTTCAGAACACCACCGTTAGAATCTTTTTTAGAAGGAGTTCAGGACTTCTGCATTTGTATTTTTATTTGATTCAGAAAATTACATTGAGGATCAAAATTCCTATACTTCTTCCCACCTTTTTTACATCAAAATAGTCAACATATATAGAAAACTAAAGCTACACTTAGCTTCTAGGACTTGAACTACTACCTCCTAGAGTTACGAATCCAGTTGCTTTCAAAGAGAACAACAACCTCTACAAAATTTACCAAAAATAGAAAACCCGATTTTCCAATCATAACATAACTGAAATATCATTTACAATCACAAATCCTTGAGTGAATTTCAACCATATGGTTGTGATGAGTCATCATGTGCATTGTTGCACAACCCTGTCACCCTTGCGCATCGAATTCTGGTTACTGTTGCGCAAGCGTCGGCTGCAGTATTTGCGCAGCGACTTTGCATAGTGGACCTTCATACTAAGGTTGCTCGTGCGAATCCAATTGGCAGCAAAGGTTGGGATCATTCAGTTTGTCCTTAACTTCTTTATCCAATTTCACTTGTAGTCGTAAGGTCATGTTTTCCTTTCTCAATGACAAGTTTTGTTTCTTCAAATTTCTCACCTGCCTCAACAAAGTTGCATTCCTCTTAAATTTTGATAGAGCATCAGAGATGGTTGCACATGCATTGTCTATAGATGGTTTGCATTTCTTGTAATGATTCATGATCCCTTCCTCTGATATTCTCCTTTCCTCTATGAGTTTGATGATCTCATCTTGAGCTTCCCTTAGCTGCTTTTTTAGCCACTTTATATTATTTTTTTCCTCATGTTGTTGAGGTGCGAGAACTCTAACCTACTTTACTCTGTGGTGTATGTGCTTCGGGAGTCCTTTCTGTTAGCTTCCTCCTCAATTCTCTATTCTCCTGATAGATTTGGTCTATAATATGTTGATATTTATTGAGTTGTTGTTGCACCTCTTTGATATCTACATCTTTCTCACTTGGTTCCTTCTGCTTGTCATCAATCTCCTGGGTTGCAAATTCAAAAAACTATGTTTGAATTGTGGGTATGGGAAACCTCCTAGCAGAGGACCTGGTGTGTGGTTTACTAGGATATTTTGTCTCCTTAGTTTCATCAGTGAATCTTAGTTTGCTTCTTTTCTTCAAGGCTGGATGACCGAGTGATGAATTCTCAATCTCTTTTCTTTTTCCATTTTCAGCAACACCTCCTCCTTTTACCCATGAACTATTAGATGTTAATTTCTCAGCAAACAAGGGAGTATATCCTTTGGGATCTAGGGAAATGTTTTTTGAAGTCAAGAAGGAACCCCAATCTTTATTTAAATTTCCAAGCTCTTCAACCACCAACAGCTTCACCAAGGAAAAATGGAATAGGCTACTCTTTGGCTGGTCATCTTTGGCTTAGATATTGTCTGCCATTTTTCCCAGGCTTCTACATAAGAAGAAGGGTAAGTTTAAGGGGGTTTTCCCTATGAAATGCATCAATATCCTAATGTGGTATTTATATACCTTGTCAAACCTACCCTCACAAGTAAAGTATTTCCAGATTACCCTCAAAAGCTTCTCAAAAGGTTCAAAAACATATTCACTGGGAATGGTGGCACCAATCTTCTGATTGCTATATTCAAGTTTGATAAAATCAATATAAAATGAAGTATCTAATGGCATACCTTTAAACCATTTCTCTCCCTACATAGGAATATCTTTAGTATCTTATATGGTTTCCTCTGACACTTGAAAATTGATCCCTTCAATAGTTGCGTTGACGCCACTAAATTTAAGAGAAAACTGCTTGTTTAGTTGCACATTATACCCTTGAACCTTTTCACAAAATCTCATGCATTCGGCTTGTTCAAAGGACACCCTGATCATTGGGTCTACGTTTACCAAATTTAAATTTTGTGTCTCAAACCTCATGACCTTCCTGCTTCTTACATTCTTTCTTTTTCATTGAGGAGTTGTCATGATGTTGATATATGTCAACCATGTGTAAACTGCAGGTGTGTAGCAATAGATTGTAATAACTTCTGCGCAGCGAAAAAGGGAACTATAAACTCTGCCAGCAAATGAGAGAAATAACCTCTGCGGAGCGAATGAGAATAGTGACTTTTTCACGATGCACAGAAACAGGTAGCAACAGAAAACTCTGCGCAGGAAACGAATCAGTGGAAATAAACTCAGCGCAGCGGAAAACTCGACGCAGCAATGAATAGTAGTAGAAAACTAGGTGCAGCAACAAACAACAACGGAAAACTTAGTGTAGTAATAAGGATGGCAAGAGTTTAGCTCAAATGAAAGGAAGTTGATTATGTGAAAAACAAACTCATTCCAGAGGCTAATTTGTAATGGGCTCTAAGAAAGGCTCTTGAACAATGATTGAAGCAAATGGAGAATGCACAGCAAAAAAAGAAAACAAAGTGAAATATTTGGATAGCGAATATCAAAAAACAGAGTTTGCGTAGCGACTGGAAGCACACAACATTTGTGTAACATAGAGCTTTGAAGCTTGTTGGAGAGGGTATGGACGACGCACAGGTATTGGAGGCGATGGATAAAAACAAAAGGTGGCCAATATTTATGCTCGAATGGATAAGGAATGAATTTTTGAAAAGGGAAGGATTATCCATAGCGACAAGACATTTTAAGGCGAGTTAAATATTTGTGCAGTGAACTTGCATAGCAGGTACACCTTTGAATTTTTCAACGGTACAATTGATATGGAGTGCCATGATTGTTCCTTTTCTAACCTCATGATTAGGTGATTATGAACCATAATATCTTTTGACATGACATTCACCCTAACCATTTTATTCGACCTTAGTACTTAATTTCACACTTTTTAACATGACTTGAGATTTAGGAAAGTAGATCATTACAACTTGAACATGATGAAATTTACACTCTTGAATCTTTGCCTTTATGGTGGTGTTTTATGAAAACAAAAATACACCCTTTAAACCAACGTATGGCTAAACCCATTACTGACATTTCAAGCCATTCTTTATTTGATCACTAACCTCATAAACCTTGACACATTAACAATGACTCATCTAGAATATCTTGAATTTCCCAAGATCATGGCATGACTTTGAAAATTTTTGTACAAGCCTCTAACTCTAGCTATAAAAATCATGGTTCTAACAGATGCACTCAGGTTAGTAGGTTAAACTAGCAAAGTTAGACGGTTAGTCTAGCGTTAGATTATGAGATATTAAAGGTTAGGGTTAGAGTTTAAAGTAGCCCTAATGGTTGTAGGTTATTTTTACTACAGAAATAATACTTTGTGGGAGAAAGAGGACACCCTAAGGGAGGAAGAATCCTAAGGGAATAAATATCATTATCCAAAAGAGACAACTTCAAAACTTGAAATTTGTACGTTTACCAAGGTAGAAATTTATTTCTCCCATGCAATAAGTAAATGACTAGTGCCTTTAAGAAAGGGTTAATGGAGTCAAGAGAATATGAAGAATCTAGATAGGCTACTTCCTTCGGGGTGTAAACCCTTTTACTCCCCAAGGAAATATTCTCTTAGCTAGGGTTTTAACTAGGAGGGTGTATGCAATTATACTCCTCTTAGTAAACCCTTATGAAGTAATATTCCCTTAGCAATAAAATGGTGGAAACACAAGTAGGGGTGTATTCCCTTATACTCCCTACTTGTCTCAAGAAAATGTAACCTTTAACTTGTACAAATAATAATACAATGAAGTAAATGGCACCTTCAAGCATTAAAAGGAAATAAAATCTAGACTAACCACCAAAAAATCAATGAAGAAAGCCTTCCAAGGCTAGTGCACCATCTCCATCAACCATAACCAAGACATAGCCATAAACAAAATCATAAGAGAGAGAAATAACCAAAGAGAGAAAACATTTCAGTCCAATAGCCTCTCACAATGGAGAGTTATGTCTAAATGAGATCTTATGATCTCTTATTTATACAAAATGTCACTAAGGTGACTTGTCCATATATTAAGGGGTAAACCACAAGACTAGGGGTCAACAACCCTAATCTTTCCCCATTTAACAAAGTAATATTAAACAATTCATTTAAAGTTTCACTTTTGCACAAATAAAACCCTAAAACAAAGGTGATGGCATCCCTTGAAGGAGGACATTTTGGAAAATTGAACAAGTCGTTGGAGCTGGGCTGCAAAGTAGGGCCTCCAAAGGCCATGTGGCAATCATTCGAAGCCTCTCCACCTCAAAATTCCTTGTGTCGTGTTTTGATTCATCAATAACCACCATTATCCCCTCAAATGTGACATCAATCCCCTAGGGAGTGACATTTTTCCCCTTCTCAGAAAGTCATTTGGCATGCAAAGGGTGGGCTATGTCTATCCAGTTGTCTCCTAGGCTTTCAAAAAAATCTCTCTTTCATCTGGAATGTGGGCATATGTCATCCACCCTATGAGTTTCTTTCCCTCATGGAAGCTCAAGTTAGGCTTGTTCTTCCAAAACTGGCCACTAACCTATACTTGCAAGACAAATGGATACTCCCTCCAAGGATCTCAACTCAAAGCATCATGATGAGGGAATCAAGTCAATAAAAGAGCCATTAAAGCATGTATACCAGGACTACATCATACAAACATGTGCTTTAAGAAACTAGATGTTTTTCCAAGTTTGGTTATGGGAGGGTTGGCATGGTACTTCTTTTCAATGGATCAAACCCCCTAAGTCTTGGAACAACCCTATTTGACTCATTTGAATGAATTGGAATGGATGGGGAAAGTACTCAATGGGCATGGGGTTCATGATATGCAAGGGTCTGTAGTATCTCATTTATGGGTTCCTTTGTGGAGGGTGTTCCTCACCTTCGTCCATAATGAATTTTTTCCAAGCCCGTCAATTTCCTTTTATATTTCGTTCTTTGTATTTTCTTTCAATATAGCATAGGGTGAGTTGGAGGCCACGTCCCTGGCATGGTGACCAGATATCGACAGTTTCACCCACAAGTACTTTCATGGAAATGAGAATATTGGCTCATGATGACACCCCCTTTCCGTCAGTCATGCAAATGAGAGCCATTACCATGGTGTGATGTTCAAAAATGGTAATGTCATACCGTTATATACCCATGGCCATGATAGGATGGCTCATGATGAGACCCCTTATCCTTAACTAATCCTTTAAGCATCTTTATTTTTTCTTTTCATGGGGTCCTTATTTTCTCATGGAGAATATTTTCATTGCTTTATCAGGATCCCCCGGGTGAAGTATATGGAAGGTTCTTTCATTAGGATTTTATCTTTTTCCGGATAACTCCACTATGGGCCTTCATCCCCTTCTTCCCATGAAATGAGGAATGGTCCCTTCTAGGATCAATCTACCCAAAAATCCCAAGAGATGATGTCATGAGGGGAAATAATGATGGAAAGTGTTAAGCATGGTCGGGAGTGGCATGATGACTCATCAAAGGAAGCTCCAAAAAACACCCCATCCTAAGGGTGACCATCTACTTGAGTTCCCCAAGCCAACCACCAACATTTAAACAAGATAAAAGGCATAGTTTCCAAATTAAATGTCTCATAAACAAAAATAACCTTTGATACACAAGCTATAATGCCTCAAATATTAAAACAATACCCACCATCATACCTTACTTGTACCATGTGGAGCAAGACCCAAGTGACCTGTGGTGGCAAGCTGGTGTGGACGATGACCAGATGTTGGATCACTATGGTGGCAATGTGGGTCTTTGGATGAGAAAAAGGGATATTGATAGTCATGTGGCCTCTTGGAAATCCATATCTGCAACATGAGGGCATCAAGATGTAATCTCCTTAGTTATCCACAAAATGGGGATAACATCTAGCTCCTACTTGGGGACATGTGCTCGTCGTAGAGTGCATAAGAATCGCAACATCTCCCGGTAGACATGTTCCTACAAGGAAACATCAAACTATCAAGTGTAGGATGGCCTTCTTATTCTTGTTCGGTCATAATCAAAACCAACTAAGCTAGAAAAAGAAAGTTTTGTCAAAATTTCTAACTAAGTATACATATATGATGATGAAATCAATAATGCAAGTAGAGAAAAATTAAAATGCAATGCAACTAAACTAATATGAGCAAACAAAATGCAATATGCAAGAAAGAAATATGACTTACCTACTTACCTGGGGTCCTAGGACCCTGAAGATGAAGTTTCGAAGGTGTCAGGTGAAATCGTACAACCATTGCAACCACCTGATCATCGAGCGAAGAAATTTCCCCCTATGCTCAATCATGTGAAACAACAAAGATAATTCCATCACATAGTAATCATGAGCATAAATAAACATATAATCAATCATGAAATAAAACTCAGGTAGATGGGTGGGAGGGAGGAAATCCTGCTGAAAAGAGAAACCACAATCTTGATCGTCCTGTAACTTCCGCGTACAAGCATAGCCATAAGTCCGATCTATCCATATATGGAGTGGAATAGAATATGTAGATGATGGCTCATCTTCATCCTCATCAAAACAATCACTGCTCCCTGAATACTGAGAGGATGTGAGGTAACTCAAGAAGACTCCATGTTTCTCCTAAGGGAAGAAATGAGGTATGGGATGAGCTCAGGTCTAGAAGAAGAAAAACATTGCCTCTTCATTTGCGAATTTTGGTGAGAATCCTCAAGATGAAAAAAAATTATCTTCGAAGAGTGAACCTCTGATTGCCCTTAGATGGCTATGTCTTGGTACTCTTCCAAAATCAAGTGCGAAGATGTCTAAAAATCCTCATAGAAAAAATATGCATCAGCCTGAAGATGATGTGACAAGTCATTCTCAAATGGATCAAGCAAATTTGTGATCATGTCACCATCACCATCCCAAACATATGAGTCATATATGCATGGCGACCAATCCTTTGTTTGAGGATTTCCTTCAATGTCGTAAGTGGGATCTTCTTCAAAGGTGAAAAGGCTCATGTCCCATCCACGTTTTCCATTATGTATGAAAGTTTTAATATGTTGATCAACTGTATTGAAGGAATCTTCTAGTGCTCCTTCACTTTCAAGATCATGGAACATGTTTCCATCAAGATCCTTGAAAGGGTCATAACTCATAGTGTTCTCTTCTTGATGTGTGGGAGGAATAGCATCTTAGATGTCTTCATCTGGGTCATTAAGTGAAAGCACTTCATCTTCATTAAATGCCTCCTTAGAATCTTCAACGTGATAAGATTCATCGATATCTTCTTGGAAGCTTTCTTCATAAGCATGTTCTTCAAGCATTTCTTTTACTTGATTCATCAGCTCTTCAGTGGCTTCATTAGCATCTTTTTCCCTTTCCATCTACAAAATTTCCTTCCATGATAGATGGTGGGGTCTTGGTTGATTCCAAGGTGCCATAGTCCCATCGACTAGAATAATACCTCAAAGGAGTTTACAGGGGAGAACAAGGCTTATCAAAGGATGAAAGGGGAGAGCAGTGGAAAGGTAAGTGTAGATTTTAACCTTGTACAATATTTACTGCAAACAAATTTTCGGTAAAGGAATAGAAAAGATACAATGGCAAATAAAAACATTACACAGATATTTTTCCCCTGGAAACCCAAATCGAGAAAACCAGCATTTTCTATATTCATTCATAGCGATACATTTTTTACAATACAATATACATATAGGAGCCAGCGGCATCCAAAACCCTAACCCAATAACCTGGATTAGTCAAAAACCCTAATTCATTAACCGAAAATAGAAAACCATCGGCAAAAACCGTGTCTCAAAAAACCTTCCAACAATGGACATGAAAATTGAGGCAACACAAAAATCGAGGAAAAAATATGACATGTTTCCCGAGGCAAAAAAAAATTATCGAGGGTGTTGTGCTCGGTGCAACGTAGACACTACTACTCGTGCAAAGAATATAACACATACCCAACATTCTCCCACTTGTTGTTTTCTTTGCATACAGGGTTTACAGGGTTACATAGTCAACAATCCAAGGCAGCAATGCCCATGGATCCTCTACACCAAGAGAACTTCTTAGTGCTCACAGATTTTTTTAATGAATCTACAACATTCTTCAAAGTTTCCACCTTCATAAACAATACTTTCTTTTTTTCAACCATGTCTCTCACAAAGTGATATTGAATATCAATATGCTTTGTCTTTGAATGATAAGTCGAGTTCTTCGCCAAAAAAATTGCACTCTGACTATCACAATCTATCCTTATAGCTTGTTGTACCAACCCAATACCTGAACACAATCTTTGTAACCATATTTCTTCCTTACTTGCATGAGTGGCTTCCATGTATTCAGCTTTTGTAGTTGAAAGTGCCACTACAGCATGTCTTTTGCTCATCCAACTTATTGCTCCTCCAAACAGGTTAATAACATACCCACTTATAGATCTCCAGCCCAGAATACATCTACAAAGCCATTTATATCCAACACTCTGTCCAATATCGGTCTTCCTTGGTAGAAAAATCCATAGCTATCAGTGCCACGTAAATACCTGAAAACCCTTTTTACCATTGTCCAATTCTCCTTCACTGGTTTTGACATATATCTGCTCAAAACTCCCATTGTATGTGTAATTTTTGGTCTAGTACAAGCCATTGCATACATCAAACAACCAACTTCACTCTCCTATGGAAAACGAGACATGTCCTCCTCCTCTTCCTATGTCTTGGGACACTGATCCGCAGATAACTTTACACCAACAGGAACAGGAACCTTGATCAGTTTACATTCCTGCATATTAAACCTATGCAATATTTTCTCGACATATTTTCTCTTATTT